>VDFB02382360.1:54649-141439 GCA_007258455.2 Sequoia sempervirens | reverse complement strand
TAGGTACCTAGGATTTTTTGAATTTTAGGAAATTCAAGGGTTGCTGGAATTTCAAATCTCCTCCAAATTTCATGCTTAACATTAATATATGGAATTTATGTTGATTTTAAGGCTTGAAATGAACTTGTGCATCAATGATTTAATGTTTTATATCCCACAGATTTCAACTCCCAAGTTTGAGGTAATCGGTTTACCTTTGAAGGGCTGAATTCGGTTAATCCTAGCTTAGATGGATTACATGAGCCTTAATCCACTCAGAGAATCCATGCAGGCTCAAATTTTTTGAGTTTCTTACTTTGATATCAAAATTCAATTTAAAGGATCAATTTTGATCATGATGAATGCTAGTGATGATTCCATGTCCTTCAATGATGAAATTAGTTTCATTTGTTATTTCCACGTGTTATGACAATACTTTCCCCCTAGTAATTGTGGCTTTGTGTTAATAGATGTAGGTAGAAGAAAGTCTACATAAGACAACCAAGAACAAGGTTGCTCTAGTGCAAGAGGAAGTTAGAAAGAGGCAAGAGAGAATGAAGTATGATTTCAAGGGCATCTGCTCCGAAACAAATATTTCCTCTGCATGGTTGAGGATCATATACACCAACATGGGCCATATTGATTATCATAACTTCCACCAAAGGAAGTTTGGAAAGGAACCCACCGAGCTTGCACAAAAGATCACCCACACATGATTAGCACAAGCAGGAGGATTTCCACCCGCTCAACTATTCCCAGAGCTAGTTTAGGAGTGTGTAAGGAACTATGATTCCAAGACAAGGATCATCATTGGGCCCCAAGGAAGGGTGATGGAAAATCAAATAGAGGAATCAATTAAAGAGGTCTTCAACATTGCATCACATCAAAAATTGATTGAAGAGATAAACATTGGGAAGTTTACTAGATTTTATGAGGAATATCGTAACTGATCCTTGGAGATAATGAACAATGCTTGGGTCCTAAATCCAAAACCACATTATTCAAAGTTTCCCAAGCAGCCGCACAAGATTGATTTCAAGCAAGAATACAATGATATCATAACTCTCCTGGGCACAGTCATGGGAGTGGAGGAAGCACATATATTCCATGCTTGGATGTTTCACCCCATTACTCAGATTATGGCCAAAAAACATTACCATTGGGAAAGGGTCATCAACAATAATATAAATGCCCAATTGAAGAGTATACAGGAGACCAACAAGTTCACTATGACTTCATATTTGCTGTATATGTTGGCACAAAAGCACAAATACAAAGGTCTTAGTTGTAAAGGAGTCTTGGGGTAGGATAGAATATGGGAGCTATATCCCCAATTACAATACAAGAAATCAAACTACAAAAGGGCCAATGATGCCTTCTTTATGTACATTCTTAGATTGTTACAAGATTCCCTTCACATGAGAATCTCTATAGATGCACTAGATTTGATACATAACTATGGTCAATAGTTTATCCAATTTCAATGGTTTACATATATCAGGGTACATGGATCACCATTTGTTCCCCTTAGATTGCCAAGATATCCCACCAACAACCTCCTTCTATTGGAACTAACAAAATAGATGGTTTTCTTTGAGGAAGTTTTACATAGGGGTAACATAAAGAAGAAGGCATTGGCATCAAAATTACCATTAAGAGTAGGAGTATTGGAGGCATTCCTTTCTATTCAAAGTTCCCAACATTTAGAGAAGGAGATGACTCAATTTGAGTTATATTCCCATACTAATAGAGGCAATTTTGATCCGTATGGGAAGGCTACCAAGCAAGCATATAGAACTTTTAGGCATAAAGATCATATTGAAGATTATTGGGCTAATTGTAGAGATGAGTGGGAGGTCATCGAAAGAAGGTTTTCCAGATTACCTTTGAGATCAATCAGATTATACAGAGTGGTAGAAGTTCTAGATCAAGTGGAAGATGATGAAGCAGACCTTCTCCAACATCATGATTATGAGCCATATAGAAATAGGCCTCTGCCTCCAATAAATTGGTCTTAGGAGGAAATAATAGATTTGAACCAAATCACTAATGCAGTTAAGAAATATTCCAGGTTGTGGGTCAAGCATGAAGTTCTAGAATCGGAGGCTAATGGTGCTAAATTCACCTATGATCTAATGGGAGACATAGAGTCTCATGATGAAGAAGAAGTTGAAGCTAGTAGGAAAGAGGCATCCATTGAACCACATGATGAGAGGGCCACTGAAGAAGCAGTGTATATTAAAATAATTAGGAGCCAAGGGAAAACAAAGAAGGTTCCTCAGGCTAGTACTCATAGTAAAGTAGGAGAGACCTCACAACCAATGAGTAAGAGAAGAGTAATGACTGAGAGGAAGAAGGTTGCAAAATCTATGAAGAATGAAGCTACCACAAATGATTCTTTAGCTGCAAAGGTAATAGAGTTGGAAAGTTCAGGGGAGAAGGCCCAATTCTATGTGAGAATGAATTTTCCCAAGTAGAAGGCTGCTCAAGTAGAACATGAGAAGATAGGAGAAGAGTTGCATGATGAAGAGACACCTACAAATGATGGTGAAAAGAGAGTAGCTATAGGAAATATTTCTCCCAACCCTTCTCCACATTCACATAAAGATGTGCAAATTGATGAATAGGCACTTCCAGAGGAAGACAACATATCAAAAAATCTAAAGCAATTAAATGAGGAGGATGACAACAACTCTACACCTGATAGTGGAGAATGGATGAGATTTGTGCAAGAAATGAATAAATCAACATATGGTGCTGAAAGAAAAGATATAGAATAAGAAGTTGTACAAAGAAAAGTGACAAAATCTCTCGAGAGCGTGATAGTAGATGAGCCACAAAGTAATCTAGAGGAAGAAGTTGATAAAGAGGAGGATGTTGTGGATAGTCTTAATTAGGACAAAGAGGGACAAGAGGATCAACTAGAGGCTAAAAAAGAGGTAGAAGTGAATATAAATAATAGTCCTGAAAGGGAGGTGACTTCTAAAGCATCCACTGTCCTAGATTGGTTGGAAAAAATAGTAAACAAAAAGCCAATCATTGTGCAAGAAGAAATACCAAGTTGGGATAAACTATTGGAGTAGTTTGGACAACCCAAGCAAAGGAAAAGAGCTAGAACCGTTTCTCGGATCACAAGAGATGAATTTAATAACAGGGTGGTTCATGTGGTGATCCCTCCATCAGATAAGTTTAAGGATGAGGTCAAGTCTTTAGACTACAAGGTGCAAACAATCAACCTGGGACCTACAAGAAAAGATCAAGAGTCCTCTCAAGTGATCTTGAGGAGATTAGATAAGGAAAAAAAGAAAAATAGAAGTTGCAGTAGTTAAATGATGTGTATAAGTATGTGCACCATTTGATGAAACCTTTGCAAACAATGGGTAGCAAGGGAATTGTTCCTGAAGGATTGTTGCCTAAAGAGGTAGTTAATGAAATTGAAGGGTTGAAAACTTCTATGAACTCTACACACAACTGGCTTATGGATGTGAGCAACTGAGGAGATGAGGCAATTGAAAAAATTCAGAAACTATACATTATTTCCTCTGATTTCATTGAACACACTTCTCAGTTTGTTGCTGCTTGTAATGAGATTGATGAGTCCATTGCCAATGAATTGAGGAAAATTCTACGGGTACCAAAATAAGATATGGCTAGGTTGGATATCTGCTCCCGGGATGAGATTGGAAAGATAAAGGAATGGATAGAAGTCTAGAACTACAGAAAAGAGCTCCTCACTAAGGCACTGAAGAAAATTATGAAGCTTCAAGGGAAGATGAAATAAATTTATAACAGTTGTACCACCTTCCTAGAGATAGTCACTGGCAGAAAGAAGTTTGGGAAAAATAATATGAATGTTAGTAGGTTGTACGCATGGTGGCATGAGGTTTATGCTCCATCTAATGGTGCTCCAATTGCTAAAGAGAATCTAGAGGATGCTGCAATTTACATTTCAAAATTAGATAAGCATCATGAGTTGCAAATAGAATGGAATAAAGTTATGCCACAATATTTGGAGGAATTCAAAAATCATAAAACTAGAGTTAAATTTATTCCAGTTCTAGATCCAAAAGATATGAGGGAAGTATTGGGGAAAGCAAAAGAATTATTTGATAAATTGAGATCCAATCAGGAAGGAGAGAAAGAAGATAATGAACAAACAATTTCCTAGTTTTTTGTGCCAGACATGTGACTCTAGCCAGCTAAAATAAGAGACCTTGAAGTTTGTGCCATATGAAGCTGTTATTGGAGAATCTAGGCTGAACTAGAAGAAGCCCCAAATATTAAATGTAAAGAACATTATTTTATTAAAAGAAGCTTCTAGGCTGACCTATTTTTGGCCGCCCATTTTTGTAACCCTAATTGGGCTGACCTAGTATGAGATTTCTATAAATTGTACATTTTTCCTCATTTATAAGGGTTAGAAAATAGAGAAAGCTAAGTGGTAGTGCAAGAGTTAGAGCTAGGAGTTAGTATTTTCTAAGAGCAAGTGTTGCAATATTGAATACTAGAATTGTTGCAACATTGGGCGATTCAATATAAATAAAGACATTGTTCTTTGGTTTTCTTTCTTGTGTTGATTTATCTTTCATGGTTCTTTTCATTCCATCTCTTGAGATTGCTTTAAGATAATTAGATATATGTTTGATTTAGAGTTAGATGTGATGCAATGGTGTTTGTGATTTAATACTTGAAGTGTTTGAGCAATCCCTGGTCTATACTTTTACCAGTTTGTTGATTGTAAGTTACTATGTAATGTTAGCCTAGACCTTAAATTTATGTGCAAGTTCAATTGTGAATATTTATTCATTTCAATTGAAAAATAGGGTTGATTTGAGTGAATGCTTCATCCTCTGAAAATATTTAAATCCTTAGAAGATTGCACTATTTATGTGAAATTGTAGATTAAATCTGGGTTGAGCAGGAATTGGTTTTGATGGATTGGTCCATTTTGAGTGTTTAGTCATTTGAATTGTCGGTCTTAGGACTAATTTGAGTCTTGGAATGTCTATAATCCCTTATATTTTTTTATTTCTTTATTATCATAGTTAGATTTAGGATTTCAAGTATTATCACACTACAAAATCTGATAAGTTTCAAGTTCCAACATTTTTTTTGTAAGGTCCCTTTGTGATTACCAACAATTTCACATTTATCACTGAGTTGTTTATGCATTCTCAAGACCTGACATTAGAGACCTTGGGGTTATCTCTTGAGGCTTGCTGATAGAGATTTACCTTTCAAGAGAGATAGGATTTCCATACTCTGTCTGAGTTGTTGCTGTGTAGAAAACACCATCAAAACCATGTTTACCCAAAAGATAATATTCTCTTGAACCATACTTGGAAATAATGATATGATCCCAACAATTTAGGATCAAATGTAGTCATCATGTGTCTGTCATGAATATTTTTATGATTTTACTTGACAATAAGATCACAAATATCAAAATATCAAGATTTTATCTTCATGTTGTAACTAAGATGGAGGTGGTATTGAAATGGCTAAAGGTGATTGAGGTAATTTAGTAACCATTCATCCCAAATTTCTAACTGAAGTAAGAAATTTTTCAATATTTTGGTGGCTAAGATAATACCTCTAGTGTTTTCACCATAGCTATAGTTATGCACCTCTTTTAATGTACAAGAAAACTGTTCTAAATTAAGGAATCTAAGTTGGGTACCATTAAAGATCCTTTGATATAATGGGATAAATGATGGATAACTTTGCTGAATTGTGCAAAAGATAGGTTGGGTTTGATTATGGAGGTAGTTGTATATGTCATGTTACCAACAATTGTTAAGATCCAAATTTCACAAATGAAATTTGATTTAGAGATATCATATATGGGGACCAAAAGGCTCCTAATTAATAATTGATAGTTTTGACTATCCTATGGCATATCCAAAAGTGATCCAATTGTATCTATTTAATTTTCTCCTTTGTTATTGATTTTTGGTAGTTGTTCTTCTATTGACATATTAATGGAAATACAAATATTTATTGGATTAGTGTTTGTACCTAGATTTATCTCATATAGTTATTTTCCTAAGGCTATTGACTAATCTAGCCACTATGAATATTTGAATAGAAGGACAAGTTCCTCATTGTTTGATGCCTTAGAGAGATTTTCATCACTAGGCACATCATTTCTTAATTATATTTATTTTTATTTCTATCTAGTAGTGCCTTAGAGATGTTTTTACTAAGGGATTTGGACTTTTACTTTTTTTCTTCTTATTTTTCAACTTTTTGGACACTGAAAATCATCTTGTTCCCCTAATAAGTTGTTTCATATGATTTTATGTAAAACCCTTTAATGGTCATTGACTGGAATACCTTCCTGGAGTCCAATTATTTTAATTATAACTTTGTTTTCTTTAATGTATCTAAATAGATATGATCTTGTTGGTCCCACTCAATAAGTTTTGAATGGATGGATGGATGGTTGATGAAAGGTGTAAAGGTGAGTGTAATTGTATAGATGTATAAATCATTGAAGAGGGTGGAAAAACTAGTGGAGTCTTAAAAAATCCTATCATTTGACACATTTAAGAATTAGAATATTTCCATATTATTAAAGACATCATTACCATCATAATATTCTTCCACTAATGATACATATCCTAATCCAAATCAATAATAGTTAACTTTGATAGTTAGTGTCTTGAAATGATGTTGTTTTTCTAGTCCTAATATTTTTCCATTTTAGCCCATGTTTTTACACTTTTTGAGTGATATGGGATAGGTTTTTACTAAATAGACCATCGTGCATATTATTCATCTATATATAATCAATCATTTATGTCACTATCTCTAATCTCATCATTAAAAATTATATTTTGAACAAATTTTCCACATTGGATGAATTTATAATTTTTTTATTGTGTTTCTAAGGTTTACTATAGGATCCTGGAGAAAGAGGGAGCTAATACGTGCATGAAAGCTATGTTGTAGCTCATATTGCTCACACCGCTTTTCTATGATCTTGACCTTGATTTTAGAGGATAAATTGGTGGATTATTTTGATGTTGAAGTGAAAATATAAACATAACATGAAAATGGTTCTTAATTGTAGAGGAATGGTGGAATCTATACTAAGAAAACGATGAGACTTATTGTAGGGACCTTCAAATAATTTATAATCTTAAAAAGGATTAGGATCAACGAGAACTATTATTTCTACACTATCATATAAGAATTTGATTTATTGATGTTATATGAATGAGACTTCCTATATGGCATGTATCCATGGGTGACCAAGAAGGATGCTATATGGAATTTCAAGGTCCAAATTGTGAAACAAGGTGTTATATAGAAATGAATCCATATATATTGGAAGTAGAAAGATACTTTAGGATTCTGTTTGTACATTATCATAACCTTTAATAGTTATTTTCTTTTGAGGTTCCATGTTATCATTATAAAATCCTAATTGTCTAATAAGTTTGTATGTGCATAGATTCAAACTAGACCTACCATTTATAAAGACTCAAATAATTTAATCCTATTAATAGTATCCTCTATATGAATTTCATGGGTATGGGATGATTCAATAGAAAGCACATCATTCGTATTGAATACAAGCTAATATGAAGAAGAAAATTGAACTAACAAGGCTTAAATTTGATTAGGATTGATATCACCAGGGATTACTTTCTATCTCAAAGCATGCTATAATATATCCTTGTAAAGAGGTGATGAGCTAAGAAGCTCCAAGATAGATATCTAGATATGTTCTTCACTATATTATCAAGGAAGTAATAAAGTATCTTTTTGAGGTAATGAGGGTGTTGCTAAAATGGTAACCCAACCATGCCTAGTAGTGACAACATAATTCAGATTGTTTATTGTGATATTGTTGACTTGTGGGAAGGATTTTTCCATATGACTAGCTATCAAGTAATGTATGAGGTGGATGTGGTATTTGCATCGTTTGTTTGAGTATTTTGGGATTGGAATTCATTTGATACTAATGATTGAGTTTGACCATAATTTATAAACAGATTGTGATACATACCTTATTTCTCATTAGGTGAAGAGAATGAGGAACCTTCTACTATATATTTACCTCGATCAACAAGATCTTGGACTTATATTTTAATTTCCATGCATTTGGAAAAAGTTGTGACATTTAACATATAAATATTTGTAATACTTTTTCCCCTATGCCATGGGGGTTGGAGTTTTTCTTCAAGGGGTTGAGTATATGGATATTTGATCATGGTTTTGCTAATGATTTTTTGAGACACTATTTCTTTATTTTCTTGTAAAGGAGGATATTTGCATTTTGATTTGTCGGGGGTCTTGGTTGTCCTTGTGGTTTATAAATAGAATATTTTTGAAGAAATACAATACATGAGGATTTTTGGTTTGATTTCGACAACTTTGGAATAAATGATCCCATCACTTATAATATTCTTATTTCTAAACTAAAATCATGATTTTTCATTGGTTTGGATACATTATCTTTATCCTTATTATAGACTTTGACTTAAACTCACGGAAAAAAATGGTTTTCTCTATGGTGACTCATTTGAAAATAATTTTATCAAAGGTGGAGACACAATGGACATGTAAGAGAAAATCCAGTTCTCAAATGAGGTTTGTGAAAAAAATATTTATGACATTATTTTGGTATAGGAAAAGGGAATCAGCTAGCAATAATTTTCCATCATTAGATAATGAAAGTAAATATATCACCATTTTTTTGCTTGGTATTAAAAAGTTCGAGTATTAAAAGTTCATGTTCTATATTATACATGAAATAATTTATAATTTTTTTTAGCTAATTGTGCAAAGTTCGTAATGCATCAATGAGGTAGGTATGAAAACAATTAGAGATCTTCTTCTCCCAAAATTTAAGTAAAATATCTCATAAGGTGTTTGTAGTTATAGGCCACTTTGTGACATGTCATGAAAAATTATTTTACATGGTCTCATGGGTCTTCTTTTCCTTTATGTTTGTCTAGTTTTGGTATCTAGAAATTTTGAGGGGTAGGGACTATTGTTATTGACTTATAGAACGTGTAGGGACATAGTTACTTGAATTCATATATTTTATGTTATTGTAAATTCCTTGTTTGTGTCCCCTTAACTATTTTATTTATCTCTTTCCACTTGTGGGCGAAGGGATTCCTAAAAAGTGGATTTGGCACATATGATGGTGGTTGTTAGTAATACCATGGTTGATGATATGTGGATTGAAATTTTGGTTGTAAATATTGTTGTGTTTTTTGGAATGGTGGTTATTGATATGTGAGTTAAAGTGTAGGTGGTAAATATTTTTGTTGTTGGGACATCTATTGTTGATAGATGGATTGGGACATGTTTATAGGTGATAGTTGTTAAAATAATGGTTTTTGGTATGGGTATGCACATGGAAATGGGGCACCAAAAGGGGGTCTTAAGTAGCCATTTTAAAAAAATTTCTAAAAAATTATTGGATGAGAAATTGAATATGCAAAAAGGACATGAGTCATAGTTATTTGAATTTAGATTTAAATTCCTCGAGCTCCCTATGGGTGGTTTTGTTTTTGCTAAGTACTAGTCCACACCTCAATAGTTTGGACATCATTGACCCCCTTTTTGATAAACTCTGTTGAATTTCTCCATGTGTTCGCCAGGTGCTTCTCATTGCAATTGCTTCCTTCACTCTTCTACCGTCTCCTGCATGCTTCCATGTGTTGTCACCACGGGAACTTCAAGGTTACTTCCCTTCACTCTTTAGTTGGGCCCCATCTACATGCCACATAGCTTTCATCCACATATACTTTTTGGCAGACCCCATAGTCAATTTCGATAGTAAAGAATGCCTCCATGTGTCTTCTTGACACAAGATTTTATCACATAAAGGGATAAATGAACCACGGGCTGCGACCTCCACCACCACATGTCTCCTCAATGGGGATTCTACCGAAGGGAAGCATGGAGAAAATAACAAGCTGCAACATACTAAAACGTGTTCTAACTACCTCCACTAGGAAATGACACTTGTCTGCATAGGGTTTTTCTAGTACCACTGCCATCATTCATAGGGGATGCATCTGGTTGGGGAGCAACCATGTTTTATGGCCCAAATATTTTATGTTACAACAACCAAAGGAAATCATTGCTACAGGAATCATTGGTTGAGATACGAGATCTTTTATGTTGTTGTCCCTCCAGGTGGTGGGATTTTTAGCTATATATACTACATTCTTCAAAAGATGAGTTCGGAAGATACAAAAAAATTAGGGAAAGAAACCAAGCGTTTTGTATTGATTTTATATTATTGTATGAGACTCTTAGATTATGCCATTGTTTGGCCTTTCTATTTTTCTTAAGCTATTTGATAAAAAATTATACTGTGCCATTATTTTCCTGAATTGCTTATTTGCAGAAATTCTATGATTTTAATACAAGTTTGCTGGTTTAGATCATGTATTTGACTCTTCTTTTTAGTAAATGTGTATGAGAGTTATTTTATGTTATTGTATAAAATATTCAGGCTTTTATCTTTGATTTCTGTCATTCTGGAACATAGCAAATTGTTGATCGGGCCCTTAAATCAAATCCCAAAGGATAGATTTATCGTGCCTATATCTATTCCTTGGTACATCACCTTAATTAGACCTTTATTTATTATATCTACTTCCTTTTCCCATTACAAAATGCTAATTACAGAAGAATTTGGCTTCTTTAAAAACCCAAAGGTCACTTAGTTTAGCACAATTGGTCCCCCCATTAGCTGAGTTTTCCATAAAGGTTGTTACCTTGCCAATTTTTGGCATCAATAATTTCTTTTCTTCTGGCATGCCTTTTGGGACTACTTAAATGAATTTAAATTCAAAGAGGGTGTACGAGCCATCGGCCTGTTACTAGATCCCAAAGAATGAATAACCTTGGTTTGTTAGTGCCGCCACTAGGTATAGTACACGTTGTGACCCAAATTGTGAACATTTCACTTGCCCCACCCCTTATGTTAGCCATGTTGCCAATTTCTAATAGAAATTATGTGGCACAAGATTCCATAAGTCCTCTTGTTGCACCATTAGCACCCGTTGTTTGGTCCCCTATCTCGGTCTCTGCTTCAAAAGGTATACCTAAGTTCACTAGACATGGCTTAAGAAAACCATCTAAACATCTGCAAGATGTGGCCAATGTATGTTTGGTGCATGGAATCACCTCCCAAAATGTAGCACTAAGGTTGCTTGTAGCCTCTTTCAGGGGCAAAGTGCTAGATTGGTACCACACTCTATAGGGTAATACTAACGGTACATGGGACTAGCTTGGAGACCCTTTCTATGAAATATTTGTGAATGACAGAGATTTTTCTTTGCTATATTAGCAACTGGCGACCATAAAGTGGGCCCCACACGAAGCTAGGACTAATTTTAACGCCTGATTCCACATAACTTGGCAAAGAATCCAGGTTGCTATCCACTCACCGACTGAGCTGGAATTCATGTTCTACTTGAAATCTATCAACATCAACATTTCGATGATGATCCATTCTCTTGGAAAAACCATCTACTGAATGCATACATCACTATCAAGGCAGAGAAAATCTTATAAACACCAGAAAGTTGGTACCTTGGCCCATCATGCCTATATTTCCATAAATATTAGTTCCCACTTCGAAATTAGCATCCACCAACGCATCGATCCCTCCTCAATCTATGTACACATATTCAAGCAGCTCACATAATGTTGCTTCTATGTACAGATCTTCAAAGGATGATATAAGCAACGTCAAGGACATGTTGCAGGCTATGTCCAATGAAATAACTATCATCAAGCAAAACCAGTCCATGCCTTTGAATCCAACCTATCAAAATTATCAAGTAAAAAGGTCTTCTTACCAATAGAACCAATTCCAAGGAGGCGCTTCCAGAAATCCATAGGCTCAAACAACTAATCAAATAATGCTAGTACCCGCTCTGTTGCAAAGTACTAAGCTAAGCTCAAGTAGAGAACTAATGGTAGGGAAAAAAAATTTAGTTGATGACATCAACCCTTGGTGCTTCCTCTGTGGTGATGCACATATGCCCCAAAATTTTCCACATGGTAATCTACAACAAAAGGTGGCAGAACAATGCAGCCAAGGCAGAGCGTAAGACCGTGGAGGTTATGTATATGCCTCTCCACAAATGGAGAATGTGGTGGTCACCACACAAATGAAAGGGATGTCCTTGGAACAAGAAACAAATATTTCTCCCAATCACATTCTCTTCTCATGGATGGAAGAAGAAGAGGCGATGTTCACGAATGATGAATCCACATCGAAAACACCACAAGTACAATTTAATTACAAAACTTGGTCAAAGAGGAGATTCACGGGTGAACCAATCATTTTGCAACTAGTCAATCTATAGCCTAAAAGTGCTTCTGACCAAACACCCAGTATTTCCATAGTGACACAACATTGTTCACCACGAAGGGAAATTGTTGTAACTAGAGCTAAGTAGAATCCTCCAAATCTACCACCATTCATTGTGGTAGAACAATTGAAAAAATCATCTACTAAAATATCTCTTTGGGATATATTAGATATTCTAGAGTAGAAGACATTACTACAGAAGGCTCTCTAGGAGGATCCAGTCATTGAGCCAACAAAGCAATCACTCAAGAGGAAGGCCATTGATTCATCACTTCTTGCCAAAGTTCTCACAAATAGCATAGAGGAAGTCTCTATTGAGGCAAGAGATAAGTCGAAACCAAAACCTTTCTTTCTAACCCTTATTGTGGGAAAGAAATTATTGCATAATTCCATGATTTACTCTGGCGCTAGCACTACAGTCATGCCCAAGTAAATAGTTGAAGCCCTAGGACTTAGCTATGAACCTTTAACAAGGGGGGTTATGTAGCTTAATGGGAATGAAGTCAAAACTGTAAGTGTCATCAAAGACCTCCCCTTAACTCTATTCTCTTGCCCCAACATCATGGTTCTACAAGATATCATGATCATAGATGTTCCCCTCATGTTCAATCTTTGCCTATCCTGAAAATTCACTTCAGAGATAGGAGAGTATCTTTCTTTGGACTGGTCACACTTAATCCTAAGGACCAAGCATGGAGCTAAAATAAAAATAGTGTCTGAAGCTTTGCATTCGAAACATGTGGTCAATGAAACCATGATCAAATTTGAGGCTGCTCATACCTCTTTCACTAAAGAGGAAACATATTGCACCGAGTTGCTGGAAGATGAAAAAGTGATCGGAGATCAAACTGATCAAGAAGAAGATTTCTTGAGCAAGTATATACATGCTGACCCTTTTGACAAATATCATGCTACCAGGCTTAGTGCCTATGTCATCTATGATGAAGATCAAGTGGTTTTGAAGGTCATGAAGGAACCTAAAAGTAACAAAGCTTCAGAGCTATGGACACTGCACTTTGATGGAGCAAGATGCAAAGTGGGTGCAGGGGCCTAGATATGTTTGATATCCCTGCACAATGAAAAGACACTTCAGTATTTCTTCTTCTAGTTTGCGTGTTTGAACAATGAAGCTAAATATGAAGGACTAGTGCAAGGTCTAAGCGTTGCAGAGTGGATGGGCATAAAGAAATTAATGGTTTTCAGAGATTCTAAACTAGTAGTAAACCAAGTCTGAGGGGTCTTTGCTCCAAAGAATTTTCACATGAGATCCTATAGACATAGAGTTTGGTACCTAATCAAAGGTTTTCAAGCCTTCAACATCCAAACATTTCCCTGAGAATAGAATATTGATGCAAATCGCATGACCGCAATCAAATCTTAGTTTGACCCTTCCTTCTACCTAATTCATAACAAATATTCTATATGAGTGATAGTTTGACTGGCTATTCTAGATAATGATTAGAGCTAACAAGTATTTGATAGTGATGAACAGATAGCCTTGTTCATCCAATAGTTGGGAAAGTTTTCCAACCAACTCCAATGAAAGATTGTTGAGGCCTATGATAGAAAAATCATTCAGCTAAGGTCTAATAAGGTTTCAAAGGGACTGGTCACTCTCGAAAACTTGTTCGATTCTGATGATGCAAGAAATGATCTAAAAGGAAGTTAGTAGAAGAAAAAAGTGACTATGTGAACCTTCAGGTCAAAGATGGAAGAAAGCTCAAAGTTGAAAAAGATGTTATGCATCATGATAAGGAGAGGCTCATCAACTTTTGTGATAAGTATCAAGGAGTAGTGGCCTGGTCATATGATGACCTTAAGGGATACGATCTCGACATCATCCAACATACAATAGAGCTAACAAAGGGTACAAACCCATTCTACCAAAAAGAAAGGGCAGTGAATCCCAAGATTGAAGTGCTAATGGTGCAAGAGCTAACAAAGCTAATTCAGTCTCAGATCGTCTTCTTGATCAAGCATAGTACATGGGTATCCAACCTAGTCCCAGTCCAAAAGAAAAATGGAGATATCCATCTATTTGTCAACTTTTGGGACCTGAATAGAGCATCCCTAAAGGAACACTACCCACTGCCTTGTATGGAATCAATCTTGCAAATAGTGGTAGGGTTCAAAATGTTTTCTCTGCTAGATGACTTCTCTAGTTACAATTAGATCCAAGTGAAAGAGGAGGACTAGCACAAAATGATGTTCACTACTATGTGGGGAATGTTCACATATGCTAAAATGCCTTTCAAGCTCTGAAATGTGGGAGCCACTTTCTGGGAGGTAATGGATATCAATTTTAGCAAATTGATCAACAAGATTATCCTGATCTATTTGGATGACTTGATTGTTTTCTCCAAACATAAGGATGATCACTTTGATCACCTTGAGAAGGTTTTCAAAAAATGCTAGGAGTTTGGGGTATCGTTGAACCTGAAAAAATGTGTCTTCGGAGTGCCGCAAGGTAAGCTATTGGGACACGTAGTGTCCAAAGAAGGAATTACAATTGATCTTGAGCAGGTGAAAGTAATCAAAGAATTTCCCCTACTGGTCAACAAGAAAGGAGTCCAATCTTTCCCGGGGAAGGTTAATTTTGTGAGCAAATTCATTTTAGATTTTGCAGGAATAATTAGATCAATCACCCTTATGTTGAAAAAGGATCAATTATTCAAATGGACTAAAGAAGCTAGAGAATCCTTTGAGAAGGTTAAAGATGCTATTTCTTCAGCTCCTACGTTGGTTAATCCATACCTATCAAAGGACTTCATAATGCATGTATTTAGTAGCAAGTTAAGCATTTTTACTGTCTTAACTCAGAAATATAATGAAAGAGAGGGAGAACATTCAATAGCATTTCACTCCCAGACCTTAAAGGAATAAGAGAGAAACTAAAACTTTTTCAAGAGGCAAGTGTTCGCAATTGTTACTGGGACTTAAGAAGTTATGACACCTAATATCTTGCAATAAGGTGATTGTTTATGTCACGCATTCCAGTGTGTGCAAATACATCATGGAAGGAGAAATCACTGAAAAGAGGGATAATTAGATCACTAAGATCCTTGAATATGACATTGAGTTCAAGCTTGGAAAGACGGTCTGAGGAAGAGGATTGTGTGAGTATCTAGTGCATGACATAAAAATGGTAGCTGAAGAAGAGCAACCGGAGCTGGTTCTAACAAATGAGTTTGAATCTAGAGGCTACTGGCTTGCAAAAAGATTAAGGTTTATGCATACTGGAAAATAACCACCGGGCCTCCCTTCTCAAAAGAGAAGATTCTACCAATTGCAAAATAGTAGATATGTGCTCATTGAAGGGGTCCTTTTCAAAAGGAGCTTCAATGACATTGTATTGTTGTGTGTCACCATGGAGCAAGCGAAGAGGATTCTCAACACTTTCCATAGTAGTCCTTCCTACGAGAGAACACTTCTCTATAAAGATCACCACCATCAAAATAATGTACATTGGGTACTTCTGGCCTATGCTATTCAATGACTCATAATCCCTGGTAAAAGCCTACAAGGAATGTGAATTCTTTGCGAGAAGAAGAAAAAATTCCAGCGATGCCTCTCAATCTGATAGTGGTTGATGAGCCTTTCACACAATGGGACCTTGATTTTATTAGAATAATGAATCCAACCTCTAGCGCCGAACACAAATGGATTCTAATGGTGATAGACTACTTCACAGGTGGAAAAAAGCCATGCCCCTGAAGAATGCGATAGAGGTAGAGATAGTGGACTTCCTTGAATAATTAGTGACTAGATTCGGCCCACCAAAAACCATGATCTCTAACAATGCCAAGGTTTTCCTAGGCTCTAAGGTATGTCAATTCACACGCATGCATGGCATATTCTTGAAAAAATCCTCTAATTACTACCCATAAGGGAATGGAATGGCTAAGTCGAATAACAAAAATTTAGTCTAACTCATTAAAAGGATTAGGTTGGAACACCAAAGAGAATGGCACAAAAACCTTCGAGTAGCACTCTAGGCCGACCATATAACTCCCAAGAAATTCCTCAAGATTTCATCTTATGAGCTAGTGTATGGGAAAGAAGCGCTATTTCCTATCTCTATGGAGATTTTGGCACTGCTATTGCTCAAATCTCTCGAGGTAGAACAAAATGGTGCAATGGAAGTTCAACTGGCCAAGTTGTTGGAAGTGCAAGAGAAAAGGGAAAAGGCCTTGATAGCCATGTCCAACTACCAGTAGGTGGTTAAGAGATGGTTCGACAAGAAATCTTTAGACCAAGATCTAAAGTGTAGGTACCTAGTGCTAAAATTCAATGAAAGGGCTACAAAGCCATGCCAACACAGAAAGTTTGACAAGCTCTGGGAAGGCCCTTTCAAAATAATCCAATGCAAGCAAGATAATGCATACGAATTAGAAAACATGGAGCAAGAAGCATTGGGGATTCCTGTTAATGGAATCCACCTAAAATTGTTCAATTAAGCTTCAAAATATTTCAGCTGGTGTAAATATGTGAGTAGTGTAATTATTTTTCCCTTTCATGTTTATTGGCTGGTCTTTCAATAATTTTCATCCACAATGCAAGGAAGTAGTGAACAAATGAAACCCATTATTACAAAGGGAAAAGAGAAAATAAATGCAACCCATAAAGTAGAGAAAAATGACACCCATATGCGAAATTGAAATAAATATGTATATGTAGAAAGAGAAAAGAAAACCCACATTGCAGAACAGCAGGAAAAAGGAGACAAAATTGTAATATAAGCTATATCTTCATTATATTTATATGCTTTGATAAGTACATTGTTGAAATGGATTAGAGGCCATGCTTGTAGAGTATACATCTATATACATTTTGTATCTTCTTCAAATATCTACAATAAAGCCTTTTCCTAGGAATATATACAAAAAACATATTAAAAACAAGAGGATTTCTCAAAGAATAAAAGTTTTCTAGTCATGGGAAGGGGCAAGTGAGGCATCGAAAACAACATTTGGAATTTCTTCATCAACATCAACAACAGTAGGACCAGTAGCAACATCCATAGGAGCAATGGCAAGTGGGCGGAGGGAACACTAGGCTCCTGAAGTCGGTGTACCAGTCGATGTCATAGAAAGGCACCATGTTGTAGAAGTGAAACATGAAGTGGCATAAATGAGTTACCCTTTGACGATGTTATTTTTGAAATTAGATGTAGAACCTACTCAAGAATGGCACCCATGGTACTACCGCATCTTATTCAATGTACTTCTGAAGGTCACTCATCGTTTGCAGGCCTATACCAAACACAACATTTTCCACCACCTTTCCATGGTCGCCCAAGTACCTCTTCAAAATATCTTAAGCACCAAGTGAAGAACTAATTGCTTGGGAACCTAGATGTTGAGCATGGACGTGATGAAGTGAGAGCATACATCAGTATTAACTTTGTACTTGTCTTCATATTCAATGCAGTCCTTCCATAGAACCCACTTCATCGCTACAATGTCTAGAGAATGCTTATTCTTGGTCATTCTTTTAAGATGCCTAGTCAATATTTTTCCAAGGAAGACTATCTAGGATTTCTTGCATACTAGCCTAATTGGGGTATTAATGGTAGCAAGCTCTATGCAACTATCTGACACTAGCTCTACATAAATTTCCTAAGCCTAACTCTATGCAATTCTACTCAGCTTCCTAATGCCAAATTCTAAACTAACTGCATATTACCAATTGTACTCAAATTGCTAAGTGTGATTTTGCTATATATCTAGGATATGCATGGTAATTTGCATACCATAAGCATGATTCTAATCAGGTACCAAATTGGAATATCACACCAGGGCTTGCTCAAATTTCCCACCAAATTGTGTCTACTAAGTATGGTTTGTTGTGTGCAAGATTAATAAGGGCTAATTAATTAGCATAAGTTGATGGTATTCATCGGCGGTAGCCTATACGGGTAAATGTTGAGGTGTCATTCTGTAGGTGTTTTCCAAACTCCAAAGCATAACTCGTATCTTTTCAGGCATTCATTGCATCTTTGGCTTAATCATTTCTTTCTGGATATTAATTGCTAAAGCATGCAAAAGTGCACGTCGCCCTCAAATCATCGGCCCAAGTTCCCATGAAAATTGCACTATACGACAAGATTACCAATTGTCATTATCAATTCTTGTCATTTCAAAATGGTTAGTAAATCATTTTGCACAAGCATGAAGGCTAGCAGTACATGCCAAATTAAATTCTAAAAGGCAACCATTGTCTACCACTCTGAGAAAAAATAGCTAAGTATTGCATGCGAGTGGCTATCATTAAAAAGCTTTTGAGCACACTACCCAGAGCAAGAGATTTTTTGAGTGCAAACAAAGCTGAAGGTGAATTGTGGAAAATGTGAGCATAGCATAATTCTGAAGCAAAAAAAGAAGATGGATGAAATTTCTCAGATAGAAATGTAGGGAGGAGCCATAAATTTTTTGTTAAGTAGTGTGAGCACAACATCAACTATCTATGTCTTTGAAGATGTCTCTTATGCTTTTTTTGGTATACCAGAGAAGCTAGAGTGAGTAAATACACAAAGACCAGAAAAGAAAAAAACCCATAGAGACCAGAGCCTCATCAAGGGGGAATGGGATAGTATTCATGATCCCATCCTCAAAAAGAACCCTAAGACTCTAAGGGAGGTGACCTACGAAAGAATGAAGAAAAAAAATGACCTGGATTCCTTGGCACAAAAGTGTTGGTTCAGTGGACTTCCACAGTACATGGTCCCTTTTGTGCACTACTGCCAAAAGCTGGTTGACAAGGCTATTAAGCATTTCATCCCAGTTGCCAACACTATTGAGGGTTGGGAACTAAGAGTTAATATATGCAAGGAAGCTATATGGAACATGCTATGTATCCCTGCCAAAAGCTCCAAAGTAGTAAAGATGGAATCATTCAATCCTAGGAAAGGGGAAAGAGTATGGAGAAGTAGAAACTATTCTTAGGATTTTTATAACAAAGAAACTAAGAGGGTTCAATCAAATTAGCAAAAGCCACTGCCGATTCTGGCAGTGCACAATGCTTTTCCCACACACATGTATGATTCCTTCTCAATGATGGCATTTTCTTGCGGCTTGGACACTAACATACATGTTCAAGAATTTCAACTAGGTGTGTGGTTTTAGTTATGCAAGCAACATTCTTTATTTTGGTATGACTTTGTAGAATTCATTGGCAAGGAGATGCTGAGCCAGATAAGGTAATAGCAGGCGTAGTGTCAGTTTAGGTTCCTTTATTTTCTTGCCCATATGTTTTTGCATCAAAACCCTAATTTCTTCAAGGAATATATGAATTTGGCTATGTTTGATGAAGTGCCGAAAAAAAGGCTAATTTCTATATAGTCTCCTCTCCTCTCTTCAACTTATGACTATTATGCATTCTTGGATTATTTCCTAGTTCTGATTTTATAAGATTTGATAGGGGAGGATGGTATTGACCGGCTCACCAAGGATTAGACAGGGTATATGCCAAACTTCACTCCCAAATGTGACTAGTTTGTCAGAATGGATTTCATGTTCATTCTGATAAGTGGCTTCACTAAGGAGCCTTTTTGGCTTCTAACATGTGTCACAAATCAGGTGTTGGGCCTCAAAATATTTTGATAGGTGTCAATTATTGATTATACCTTTTGCAGAGGCTAGACAAGAAGAACAGGTTTTTCGCCTACCTCCTAAGTTTTAAAATGGTGGTCATGAACAAGAAAAAGATGTATAAGCTATTGTAGGTGAAGCTGGTTTAGTTGGGGTTAGGATGGATTTATGACAAATGGAATTATAACCCTGACAATGACCTACCAAATAAATATGTAAAGGTAGCCCACAACCCCCGAACTTACTGGGAAAAGAGGTGGAACCCGCTGAAAGATTTGGATGATCTATTAGTTGACTTGATTCATATTCCTATAGACGAGAGTAGGCTGTCATGGCTTAAGTTGTACTTCACTATGGCGAAGTATGATGAGAAGCACAAAATGGGAACTGGCCTTCAAAGTAGGTTATCAAGAAAAGAAGGATGAAGTGAGGAAAGAACCAAATATTTCTAGGTGTACCACCAAGAGATCAAACAACCCGAGGCCCCTTATGTAAGCATGGAGTTGAATGAAAAATTTGACAAATTATGGAATGATGCACACATGGATTCCGACATGAGCATTGATGAGGATGATGAATCTAGTACAGATTAGCTAGACACAGGGAAGGGAAAGGAGATGGAAACAAAAGTGTTGACAACCTCTATAGAACAAAAGAGGAAGGCAATGGAGTAGCCTAGCCAGGTTGCTTCAAATGTGCTGATGAACATATCGAGAGCCTCACAGAAACTCACCTAGAATGTAACAAGGACAAGAATGACTCAGAAATAATTGAAAACTATAGAGGTCGAGGACTCGCCACCTAAAAAGAGGCAACGCATTGATACAGTTGAGGGAGAGGGTTCACAGGAGCCTGTAACAAGCCTAGGTCCTACCACAAGCTAGGAGACCATGTTGAGCAAGGAACCATGATCATTTGAATAGTAGGTAATTTTTTCTCCCTCTTCTCTTCACAATATTTAGTGTCCCTTGCTGACTCTATGTCATCTATCACTACAAGTGTCGACCCTTCTTTTTCCACTTTTGCTACAATGGTCAAAGGAGGTTTCTCCTAGTTCTCCCCGATGAACCCATTTATCTTAACACCTCTACAGACTCTTAGACCTTTCGTTGTTGGTCAATTCGCATCCGCTTCAATTTTTGCATTGAAAACCGCTATTGATATTGGTCTATTGCTGCTACTACCTCGGGTCTGACCTAGTCTTCCCAACAATTAGAATCCGCCATAACTCCACTTTCATTGTAACACCTGATGAGTCCTTCCACTAGGTCACAAACTAAGCTTTGTCATATCTCTCCATTCTCCTCACTTACAGTCAATATTTCGAAGAAGAAGATGGTTAGGACTGGTACTACCCCTCATTTTCCCTTTTTCCCTACCTCCCAATGCACCTTTCGTAGGCGGGCTAGTTTAGTTGCCAGCCCAATTTATGGTGTAGGGTGATAATACAAAGGAAGTGTGAGCTCTCAGAATCTAGAAGCAAAAGGCCAAGGATGCCAAGAAGCCGATAGAGCTGTAGGTGTATATGGTTCTCAATGAAGCTCATAAATCTATCTATTTTGTAACCATGTATACAAACATTATCAAATCACAAGGGGAGAAGCAACCTATCAATTAAAACATGTTTTCCATGGGACTCAATTTGAGCATAGCCCAGCCATAGGACAAAGTTGAGCTCATGGAAGAAACATAGCATGTGGTGACCATTGACTTCCTCAAGTTTGGTCACCATCTTTAGAAGAAAGAAGAGGAGCTAAAACTTGTGAAGGATAGGGTCAAGGTCTTGATGATGAAGGAAAAATAAATAGAAGGAGAAATTACACGCTTATTAGAGAGAGCATAGGAAACATAGGTAGATCAGAACAAACTCCAAGAGGAACTTGAAAAGTTCCAATCCATTCACCCCACCCTGGTTGATGTGTTGTGACAACAAAATCAAGAATATCAGAAGTAGTTGGATCTAGTAGAGTAGGTGATGCAACAAAAGAGTGAGGAGTTCGAACAATAATGCACTCAATTCGAGCAACAAATGCAACAAAGGGATACGTACTTTGGGAACTAAAAGGGCTAATTGGAGAAGGAGCTCCAAGAGATGAAGCTTTCCCTTGAGATGGAGTCAACAAATAAGAGCTGAGCTGAGGAAAACTAGTCTAAAGAATTGAGAAACATCTAGGGATAGCTTGCGGCTGCAAACAAAAGGGTTACATAATCGACATAGGATGTCAGATCAAAAGACACAAAGATTTTCCTTCTAAAGAATGCTCCCCAACCCCCTACTACCCAACCAAAACTCATTCCAATGGCTCAGTAGCTATATGTTTCATACTAGGATAAGGTCAAGGCCTTCTGCCTAACACTTCAGTCAACACTCCAATTTATAGCAGAGGAAACCAATTTAGGCAGGGAGGTTCATGGAGCAATTGAGCAGTTGTCGCCGATCATCATAGAGAGGGTTCCTAAGGTAGAAAAGCTAATGGATAGGCTATACATGGTCTCATATGAGGCCTTAGCAAAAGTAGGGATTGGATATAGAAAATCCACTGCCAAGACAATGAATAGGTTCATCCACTGCCATTCAGCCATCCTTCATGCTAGCGAGTGCAATACCAAATTGAACCAAACTATGAATAGCATATGGGTTAGGTTCTCCCAACTAACCCACATGGGCTTACCCTCCCCATTAGGCCGCTCTCTCTAAGCTCTAACTCCATCACCCAATGAATAGGACTCTAGTCTATAAGCTTAAAAAAAAATTGGGTTCCTCGTTCGATAGGAAAAATGCCCTTAGTAGTCGCTAAAAGATATGGATACATAAATTCCCTGAGCTCCCTATAGATGGTTTTGTTTTTTCTAAGTATTGGTATGTGCCTCATTTGTTTGGACATCATTGGCCCCCTTTTTGATAAACTTCGTCGGCTGCTGCCATGTGTCTGCCAGGCGCTCCTCACAATGATTTCTTCCTTCACTCTTCTACTAGCTCCTGCCATGCTTCCACATTTCATCACCATGGGAACTTCAAGGTTGCTTCCCTTCACTCTTTAGTTAGACCCCATCTGCATGCCATGTAGCTTTCATCTGCATACACTTTTTGGCAAACCCCACATTGGTGCCGATAGTAAAGAATGCCTCCACGTGTCATCCTAGCACAAGCTATCATCGCAGAAAGGGAGAAATGAACCATGGGTTGTGAAATTCCACCACACATATTCTTGGTGAGGATTCTACTAAAGGGAAGGATGGAGCGAATAACAAGTTGTGACATACTACCACGTGTTCTAATTTCCTCCACTTGGAAGCGACACTTGTCTACACGGGGTTTTTCTGGGATCACTGCCATCATTCACAGGGGATGCATTTGGCTGGGGAGTGACCATGTTCTATGGCCTGAATCTATTTTGTTCCAACAACTGAAGGAAATCATTGTTGCAAGCATGATTGGTTGAGATACGATATCTTTTCTGTTGTCGGCCCTGCAGGTGGTGGCATTTTTAGCTATATATATTGCTTCTTTCTTTGGAAGACAAGTTTACAAGATACAAAAAAAATAGGGAAAGACACCAGGCCTTTTGTATTGCTTTTAGATTATTGTATGAGGCTATTATATTGTGCCATTGTTCGGCCTTTCTATTTTTCTTAAGCTATTTGATAAAACATTATACTGTGCCATTATTATCCTGAATTGCTTATTTGCAGAACTTTTATGATTTTAATATAAGCTTGTTTCTTTAGATCATGTCTTTGAATCTTCTTTTTAGTAAATGTGTATGAGAGTTATTTTATGTTATTATATAAAATATTCAAGCTTTCATCTTTTATTTTTTTCATTCTGGAACATAGCAGATTGTTGATCAGGCCCTTTAATTGAACCCCAAAAGATAGATTTATCGTTCTTATATCTATTCCTTCATGCACCGTCTTAGTTAGACCTTTGTTTTTTTATATCTGCTTCCTTTTCCCATTCAAAAACCCCAATTACAGAAGAAGCTAGCTTCTTTAAAAACATGAAGGTCACTCAGTTTAGTGCAATTGGTCCCCCCATTAATTGAGTTTCCCATAAAGGCTATTACCTTGTCAATTTTTGGCATCAAAAAATTCTAAATTGAATTTTTTTTAAATGATGGAGGTTAAATAGTTCAAATGGGGGGAGTACAAAAAGTGCTCATAGTTTTTCCAAAAAGAAAAACATAGAAATTTATGTGCTCCCCTTTAAATGTTAAATTTTTTAGTGGATAATTAGCTAATACCATGTTGTTTATACCTATTTGTTTTCCTAAACTTTTAATAAATATATATGACTTTTTAATAATTTTGAAAGTGGAAAAATCTTATAAGATAAAAATTTGAGTGTACTTTTCCCTATTTCTTAAAAACTATTCTAAATTCATTTTTTTAAATATGTATAGAATAGAATATTGAATGTTGTAGTGTCGAATAAAGTAGTCTTTTTTCACACTTAATTTGGGAATAACTGAAATATAATTAATTGAATTATACTTTGGGTTAGTGTTGAAAGGTGTTGTACAAATTTACATTATTCTAGGCCCATTTTGAAACTAAATAACTTAAATTATACCTTGATAAAGTTTTGTAAAGTTTTGTAACACACTTTCACACTTTTCTAGGGTTTCTTTAATCAATGGAACCTAATGGGCCCCTTTTTAAATAAATTGTACTTAATGTGTACACTATTTAAATGGTGTTGTAAAGTGTTGTAACATACTTTCACATTTATCTAGGGTCTCCTTCATTAATTGTGGCTAATTAGAGTTAATTACCCCCCTTAATTCAAATTTAAGCCTTATTTGTGACACCTCCCAAAGATCTATCCTAACACCCATAATGCAAATTACATAAAATTTAATTGGGAAAAATTGGTGCCGTAGAAATTGGTGCTATGATCCATTTTCCCTAGGTGGTGAATGGGTTCTCCCTCTATAGGACCTACCTTTTCTAGAAAATTGTACATGGGTTTTTAATGTACTTTCATTCCCTGAAGGAAAGGTCCTAGAAAACAGTGCTAGGACCCATTTTCCCTAGGTGGAGAATGGGTCCTCCCTTAATGAGGACCCCATTTTTGAATTTCATACTAGTGGGATTTTAATAATTTTCATCTCCAAATCTAGTTTTAGCTTTATTTGTTTGAATTTTTGGGTTAATTCTCAAATTATGTATAAATATAAGGCTATTTTACACAATTTCAACTAGAAGATCACAAGCAAGATAAGAGACAAATAATTTACATGAGATCAAGCATTCATACTCAAGAAGCAAGAAAAAGTTTGGAGTAGCATTACAAGGTCTTCAAGCTCAATTTGTGTCCAAGATCAAGCATTAGTGAAGGTTGAGGATAGATGCATATAGAGAATCATGAGGGCTTCTAGGTATTGGAAGATGCACAAGACATTCAAACAAGCCTAAGGAATTGTTTCCTAAGTGATTCCATCTTCTATAATCATCCTATTTACAACCTACATGAGGCATTTTCATATTTTTGGCTTATTAAGTGAATTATACATATCCTTTAGTGGGTAATTTACATTGTTCATGTTACATTTATAGAATTTACAAGTGCAAAGGAGAAGTGTAGACCTAGAAGTTGAAGATCAAATTCAATTATTTCCAAAAGGACCTAGCAGGACCCATTCGCCTTTAGTGGTGAATGTGTCCCTATTTGTGATTGAAGTGAAAAAAATCTATAGTACACAAGCTTATGTTTTAGGTTTAAAGCTCTCTGAACAAGCATACTAGGACCCATTCGCCATTTGTGGAAAATGAGCCCCTATCAATAATTCAAAAAAGTTAGTTTTGACCAGGTGTATAGTATTATCTCCTTCTTGTTTTTCCAGAAAAGGTATAGTTTAATTATGTGTTTTGTTATATTTATGCATTGCATGTGTTAGACCTAGAAGTAGGGTTTCCATATTATTTTAATTCATTCTCCTCAAGTTGTGATTTAGCTCACCACCCCATTCTTGTGTAAAAGAACTATTTCAAGATCCCTCTATCTTTACTTAATTCACCTCTTGGGTTGATAGTTATTTCAAGATTCTTGGATCTCATATTTTGAATGAAACCCTAACTAGAAAAAGGGGGTTAGACTTCATAGCCTTCTCCCTTTTCTCTATGTTTCATTTTGGTGAGCCTAACCCCATTTTGAACATCTTAGTTTCTAAATTGGAGTGCATTCAAACCTTAGATCCTAGTTTGGATTAGGTTTTCATTGAATTTACTGTTTGCATCATTATATATGGACTATTATTTCTTTTCAAATTCTAAGGGTTTGCATCATAGAGTAAAATTGCATCTTACTTTAAATAATTGTTCATATTCATTCTAGTTTGCATCTAGAGTAAAATTGCATGTTTGCATTGCTTATATTCATTTAAAATATGAAAAATCACTTTAAATATGATCTAGTTTTCCATCTTGTTCTCATTGAGATCATCATTCAAGAATTTAGATTCAAATTACATTCTAGATTTACTCATCTTAGTCATGATTTCATCATAGTAAAAATGGCATTTAGAGACCTCATATCTAGAAAATATGTTAAAGAATTCAATATTATAGATCTGAGACAACATATACATAGAATTAACCTAGAAAAACTAAAATAAAACTCAAAAAAACCCTAAAAATAGGACCCATTCACCTTTAGTGGTGAATGAGTCCCTAGACACCCCAAACTTCCATATTTTTGGGTATTTTATAGTGCTTTAGATCCCTTTCTGATCCCTACAAATACCTTCACTAGGACCCATTTGCCTTTGGTCACGAATGAGTCCCTCTAAAAATTTTGACAGCAAAAATTTTGAGTGGTTTTTGGTTTGTAATAAGCATTTTTATCTCTATTTTGAAATATGAGAAAAAATAGTTTGACATAGATTGTTTTTTCCTTAAAATTCTTATCTATTTATTAGATTTAGTAACATAGGGAAAATAATTATTGCATATTTCAGTTAAAAGTGACATTAGAATTTTTCATTTTCCATATTATTTCATTCATAGACAAGTTAGATTACATTCTGCATTCATTAGAAAACATCAAAAAAAGTTATGCCAATTTTCCTTTTACAGGTTAACCTATTCCTCAAACCTTTTAGTAGCAATGGATTTATCATGTTAGATGAATCCCTCAAGGACTTCATCTCACAAGGTTCATCCACTAAGGCTTGAGATGACACACAAAAATACAAAGATGAACTAATACCATCACACCACAACTCATAATTTATCTTCCTGTGCAAAAACCAAAAGTTCAAAATAAACCTACGCTCATTCTTTAACCACCGAAAAATAAGACTTTTCTTTAAAATGGTAATGATTCACAACAAAAAAGTTATAATACCATTGTGCCTACCTACAATACAAGTAACAATACGAAACAACAAACAACTCTTGCTTCATTACCATTTCCTAATCCTATCTTGCCTAGTGCTCCTCATTTGACGATAAGCAATGGAAAGGAATATAATCTTGTTAAAAACCTTAAGAGTACTCCTGCTAAGATTTTTGTATGGGAACTACTTCAAGTATCACCTAGTTATCATAGCATACTCCAAGAGGCCTTACAAAAATTTACGGTTCCTTCTAGCACTAGTTCCAATGATGTATCAATGCTAGTTCAAGGAATGAATGAAATGAACTTGGACATAGTTTTTCACCAGCGTGAGTTACCTCCCTTAGAATTTGAAAAGAAATATGAAGCCTTCAAAACAATATTCCATATCAATCAAATTGTAATAAAGCTAACCCTTGTTGACAATGGTTCTGCCCTATATGTGTGTAGTGTGATCCTTTTGAAAAAGATTAAAATGAGTAAAGATGATATTAAACTTGATTCTTTATCTATTTACAAATTTTACAATATAGGAAAATAACCACTTAGAGTCGTCAATTACTTATTAGTGTTAGGGAAGTAATAGTACAATCTCTAGTCGATGTTATGCCTGACGATCTTTCTTACAATCTCCTTTTATGGAGACCTTGGATTCATGAAATGAATGGTGTGCTTTCTACTTTGCATCATGTCATGAAGTATGTCCATAACAACAAAGTTTACACACTAAAAGCTGATCCCAAACCCAAAATTTGCTTGATGTCTAAGAAAGAAGGATAGGATCCTTTAGAAGCATTGGAATCCACTACACCACAAGAAGTTACAAAAGAAGAAAAAGAACATGAAATGGATATTAATGAACTTAATAAGTTGTTTGAATATGATTGGGGTTCCTTGGATTTCACACAAACATTCATGGGAGAATATAAGATAACAACAAAAGGAACTGAAAATAAAAAGCAACTAATGGTAATGTCAACAAAAAATTTCAAAAGGCATCTCACAACCATCTACCTCATCCACTTTGGAAAAAGACACAAGCTATACAACAAATTTTGATGAGATATACTATGAAGAACCACCAAACTTGAAAGAAATGGAAATACTTTATGGGAGAGGTTATGAGTTTATGAAACAACTTGGTTATAATGAAACATGATGTAGGAAGAAAGGGGAAGGCATATGTATTCCTATAGATCCTAATTCACAAGAAACAACAAGTGGTTTGGGATATCACCCTTCTAAGATAACATAAGGAAAAAAATGACCATCACTCAACATCAACACTATCATATGTAACTCTACCAAACCAGCTCTCACCTTGAAGCATCCCGAGTTGATTGATATAAATTACGAAAATTCTTTGGAATACTTTGATGATGATGAAACTTTGAAAAAATTGCTAGGAGTCAATGATAAATAATTCACCCTTCTCACAAAAAAAAGGGTTACATGTGCTATGGTTAGTACTAAACAAGATGAGGAAGAAAATGAAAACAATGAATGTGTAAAGGATAAAGAGGAATATAATCCTAAAATAGAAAAACAAAAGGCACTTCCTTTGGGAGATACAATATTTATACCAATGGATATCAATAACGAGGAGAAAGTAATTCAAGTAGGGAAGTGCCAAGTGATGAAGATGAACAAGAAGATCATGCAAATTTACTTCATAACTTTCCTGAAATTTTTTCTTGTACTTAGAAATGTTGGGAATTGATGCTAAGATTGTAAAACATAACATGGTCCTCGCAGAAGATGTTAAAATAGTGCTATAGAAAATATGAAAGATAAATCCCAAGTTAGCATTACTAGTTAAAACCAAAATTGAGAAACTTCTTGATGCCATATTTATCTGACCTATTGATTATTCTCCATGGGTCTCAAATATCGTCATAGTTGCAAAACTTGATAATCATATTAGGATGCGTACAAAATTCAAGGATTTTAATAAAGCATCTTTAAAAGAATAATTTCCCCTTCCTAATATCAACATGATAGTAGACTCAACCATGGGACATGCTTTGTTGTCATTTATGGATGAATTTTTTGGATACAATCAAATCTTTATCAACCCTCAAGACCAATACAAGATAGCTTTCATGACCACTTGGGGAACATTTTTTCTGGTATTCATTCCCTTTGGATTGAAAAACACAAGCACAACATATCAACGAGCAATGCCATTGATATTTCATGATTGCATACATAAGATCTTGGAAGATTATGTTGATGAAATTATTGCCAAATATTTAACTTGAAAATACATTGTAATCTTTCATAAAATATTTGAGTAAATGGGAAATTATAACATGAGATTGAATCCAAAGAAGCGTGTCTTTGGTGTAGATAGTGTAATTTTTTTAGGTTTTATCATATCTAATAGGGGCATTGATGTGGACACAAAGAAATTTGATGTTATTATTAGAATGCGACCTCCTAGAAACATCTCTTAATAATATATGTCACAAGGAAGGATTCAGGCTATCTATCATTTCATAGCTTCCTTAGTGGATCCAACATTACCATTCACAAAAATCCTTAAGAAAGATGATTAGTTTAACTTGAATGAGGATTGTAAATAGGCCTTTAAGAGTTTGAAAGATTATCTTGTTACCCCACCTATTTTCCAACCAACTATGCAACACAAGTCATTCATCCTTAAAGTGCAACATCAGCCCATGCTCTTGCAACATTGTTGGCTCAACAATATGATAATGGTAAGGAACATCCTATCTATTACATCAGCCAAACTTTGATTGATTATGAAACTTGTTACATGATAATAGAGAAATAATGTTTGGATCTTGTGTTCAGTACTAGTAAATTGAGACATTATTTATTGAATTCCAAAATCCATGTCATGACAAATTTTGATCCCTTAAAACATTTTTTACTAAGATGGATTTATTAGGACACTTAGCTAAGTGGGTTATGTTGTTAACCAAGTTTTACCTTAATTTTGTTTCACAAAAAGTGATTAAAGGACAAGCCTAGAATGACCAATTAGCTAGTGCTCCTTCTCCCTTAGCATTACCCAATATAGACTCATTCCTAGATGAGAATGTGTTGGTTATTCAAAAAGATAAAGAAACATGGGAATTTTACTTCAATGGTTCTAAGTGTATAACGAGCTCTAGATTAGGAGTTATATTAATTCCTCATTTAGGTAAGCCTATTGTTGGATGGTGTGGATATGGTTAATGATATGTGGTTGTCATTAATGTCAACACTATTAGCATTTAGTGTATCAATTATTGTATATGTCTAGCATATTGAGAAAATTGTAAGAGAAAGTGTTATCTGTTCCTAGTGGAATTGTGTAGGTCCTGATGGTGTCCTATTCTAAGATTAGATGATGTGGGTTTAAGGGTTCATTGTTGAGTTTATCTAGATCATCCACTAGAAGTTTTAGAGTTCTGCGTGAAGTTTAGAGTATGTTGGGGTCTAACAGTGTTTTGTTGGTCTTTGTCAGTGTTCTTGAATGAAGTTTGTGTAATTCTGGTCTTTGTCAGTGTTCCCTTATCTTTTCATCTAAACTTCCTATGTATAGATAATATTGTTAATTATGAGGCTTTAATAGCTGTTATATGTCTCACGTTAGCATTAAAAGTCCAATACATGATCTCTATATTTAGGGATTTACTCTTAATTATTAAAGAAATGAATGGCACATATCAAGCAAACCATGATAAGCTTGTTTGATATAGAGATCTTACAATGATATTATTAGAAAAATTTGAATCATATATAGTAGAAAGCATCCCATGAATGGATAATCAACACACAAATGCAATGGTAAGTGCCACTTCCCTTGTATCTCCCAACAATCCCTTTGTCGACTTCACATTTAAAGTTCAAATGATCCCTAAACCATCAATAGAAAATGAGAGAAAAGAGGTCTTATCGACCAATACTAATAATTCTAATGAATGGTATCCAATGATCATATTTAACTATTTAAAATATGGCACCTTTCTTGAACCTACAACTAAGAACACTTGAGCTCGTATATGAAATCTTGCATCCAAATACATCATCGTGTCAGATGTTCTATATAGAAGATCATTTAATGGGCTCTTACTAAGATGTCTTAAAAAATCCAAAATACCTATAACACTTGGAGAAGTTCATGCAGATGCTTATGGGGGACATTTTGGGGGGAGATCCCTAGTTCAAAAATTAATTCACATAGGCTATTATTGGAGACACATAGAACAAGATTGTTTTGAGTACATGAAGAAATGTTATAAATATCAAGAACACACCAATTTGATTCATGACCCTACCTCCAAACTTCATTTTCAAGTTCCTATTTGGCCATTTTCAGTTTGGGGTTTAGACCTTATTGGGAAGATCTCACCACCTTCTTCTGCTAGACATACATTTATCATTACTACAACTGATTACTTCATGTAATGGGTAGAATCTATTCCTGTTCATTCCACAATAGTTGTTGCAATATGTCATTTCATATTGGAAAATATTATAGTTCACATTGGTCTCCCTTCCACATTAGTTTTAGATAATGGAACTCCATTCAAAATGAATGACACACATAAATTCTTTGAAACATTCAATATTCAATATCATTTTCAACACCATACTATCCACAATCAAATGGACAAGTAGAAGCAACTAACAAAACTATCAAACAAATTTGGCAAAAAATAGTAAGTAAACAAAATAAAGATTGGCATACGTAATTGACCTATGAATTATAGGCTTATCACACGAGCGTTAGAACATCCACTGGAAATTCTCTGTATAACCTGGTCTATGGTGCTAAAGCTATACTGCCTTTGAAGTTAGAAATTCCTTCCTTGAGAAGTGCTCTTAAAGGGCTCATTGATGACACTACTTACAAAGAAAAATGATTGCATCAACTTGAAATGCTTGATGAATAATGTATCAATGCTCTTGGGTATCTACAAGCTTACTCTAAAAGAATGCAACAAGGTTACAATGATAATTTCATCCCTCATGAATTTAATCATGGTGACCTAGTTTTATACAAAAATCAATGAAATATAAATGCCATCCCAAATGAAAAAGGAAAATTTAGCCCTAACTGGTTAGGGCCATACATTATTAAAGAAAAATAGGGGTCTAGAGCTTACACATTAAAGAAAATGGATGGTACACCTCTAAAAGAGCCTATAAATTTTGTGCATTTACATGAGTATTATATCTAGTATTTCCTCTTTTGAATAGCATGGTAGAGTTTTTTTGTTAGGTTAAGTAGATGTTTTTCCATTTTCTCTCACATTGCCTTCTTCTTTGATACATGATAACATGTGTGTATCTTAGATTCTAGGGTAATTACTCAAATACTTTGTTTAATTACTTTAGTGTCCATACTATTCAAAATACAATATGTTATGCTAATTTAAATCCTTATATGAATTTAATATTATTAGATCATGTAAGAGAATTTCAGTTAACATAACATATTTAATCACAATGTAGTATCTAACATAAACTGTAAATGGTTTAACTAGATCATATAAAGCATTAAATAATGGAGACATTTATCAAATATTCTTACATAGGATATTTGATAAATCACACTGAAATTTAATTAAATGAAAGGTCATAAAAGTAGAAACAAAAGTGCTCATATATGTATAAATCATCATCAAAAGTTTTAGTACATATGCATTGCTAAATAAAAAAGCTAAAAGGGTCTGTGACTGCTAGATCCCTCAGGGGCTACTAATCTCTATGGTTATCACGATATAGTGACTGGCTCGAGTTTAGTCACATCCCCTCCACTAGACTAGATGCTCTCTCCTCTCGTACGGGTGCTAGGACATGCTCTCAATCTATATAATACCTATCCACCTATACCATGGAAAGCTCCTCCCATAGCCTCAAAATCTCTTCCTGTAGCTCACTCTCCACTTTGTTGTCTGTAGTAACTCTCGAGGAAAAGAATGTTGTGAGCTCTGCCTAAATCTAGTCAGCACTACTCTTGACCCTCTCATACACTACAACCAACCTCACCATGGACTCGAAGAGGTCTCCATGTGGTCCTACAGAAGGTGGGGGAATGTACTCTCTCAGTATATTATCCTTGATATGTAGTTGAGGCATCAGTGCTATGAGTGCTTGCTGGTATAGCTCACGCCACTCTTGAGTGGACACTACAAAATAGAAACCATAAGAATATCATAAACCATCATAATCTTATATAAAGCATATATATAAATCATGAATGCATAAAGAAATAATGTAAATATCAAATCATCACCTGGCTCTCCAGTCCATTAGTTAGGGTTTTCTTGTATAACGGTGGCCCCTCTCTATGTTGGTGGTGTGGGTGGCCTACTACCACTAGCCTCCCCATGCTCCTATGTGTGGATCTCTAGCCTGACTAAGGCAAGTTATCTAGTCAATCTAATAGGTGGTACCCCCACCCTATCAGAGGAAACTAGATCCTTCTTGGTTTGAGTAGTATCCTCACTCATGGACTATGTCTCCTCATCATCATCATCCTCCTCGTAATCCTCATCCTGCTCATCCTCCTCATCTAAACCTAAAAATACATTTGGAATGGTATCATCATCATCTATGGATGCATCTATGTGATCATCATCACTGTCATATCCTCAACCTAGAAGAGGTCTGACAAAACCCACAAGATGGTGTAGAAGGAACACTGCCACTAGCCTAGTTGTAATACACTACTCCTCGTAGGCCAGAGTGGCACCTACGTTAAAGATTGGGGGTGGATCATGGTTCTCATCATCTAGCTCAATGAAATATACATCCTCCCTAGTAAGAAAGTGATTGTCCCTAGGATTGGTAGCACTTCATGTTGATTATTGGTATGTTGGTCTAGAGTGTGGAGGTATCTAAGTGTGTTTGAACTGTGTCATCACATGGTCATAATAGAAAGGTCTAATAACATAGCCTTTTCTTCCCAAAAGAAACTGGTCAATTTGAAGCCTGCGTAGCTCATATATGTGATTTTCCCACTGTGTTATCCACTAATATGGTCTCTAGTAGAAGTCATCCTCATCCAATTGGTCAAATCTAATCTTCCAATGTAATAGGTATCCCTCCTACCACCACCATCTAAGGGGATAACTGAAAACCCTTGACTCATCCAGGGCCACTGTGATAGGAAAGCTTGTGGGCCTCATACAGGTAATATGCTAAAACACCATATCTATAGCATGATATAATGAACGATGCTTTCAATCTCTCTAAATAAAAATCAACTCAAATCATAGTAAAAGTGAGTAAGCATGCTGCAATCCTAGGCATAAACAATTCATTGCTCCTCCATCCCTCTAATAGTATGAACCAGGCCACTATCTAAATGCACCCCTCAACCATCTAACACTAACGTGAGTCCTACTTTCATAATCATAATCATCTATAGAAGTGGTGACCACACATTTAGGATCCATTTAAGCTCCACAAGTGGTCTAATTCACAAACACTAAATAGGCCACTATAGAAGTTATTTTGACACTTTTTGGACAATATGGACACCTAGGCCATCTTTGGATGGGGTTCTTAGACACTTTCAACTATTCTGGGAAACTATGCACCAAAGTGGGATGCTGTGTGCCAATCTATTTTCAGATCTTAAAATTACTATATAGTTACATAAAAAAGTACACTAAAAGCATGAAAATGATGAAAAAGAAAAAAATAATGCACTCATTATTTGTCAAAGTATTCCTTGAGCTGCATCACTACATATCTCATCCAACCTCAGGGGCTTTCAAACTCTTCGACTCAACATTATCACTTACTCTACACCAAGGTAAAATTGCACCAAGGTAAATGTAAAATGAATAGTGAAAAGAGTCATTTTCATTAGTATGTAGTAAAACCCTAGTAAATAAAGCTTATTCATTTAAAAGATAGATTCATTCAAAATAGCATATATGGAGCTAGAGGAGTCCATTTTCAACATCGTTTGTTGTGTTGGATCCATAATTTTTCTCCCGATCCTATAATTTTTTTATCATTATGTGGTATAGTACATAGAAATACCCTATGATATCACCTAGGCGATTTGATTTGGTTTCATGTTCACCATGATTCCACCTCCATAAAGCAAGTGGAATCAGGGTGCATACATCTACCCTCAAATTCAATTCTTCTTAGGAGTTTGATGAGAGGATTTTTGAGAATTTAATGAATCTATGTTGCAGAATGTGGTTCCTGACATTGTGGTTTTGTAGGTACCCAAATTAGGGGTGTCATTATCCCTAATGAATCCGGTGTCATTATCCCTAATGAATCCATATGAGTATCCTTTTTCATAGTAGTTATTTCCTTTAGCTTGCATATTCACATAGCATCATATGTTAGCTAAAGCAGGGGTTGAATGTTGTAGTTTCAAAAAAAGTAGTCCTTTTCACACTTAATTTGGGAATAATTAAAATATGATTAACTTAATTGTACATTGGGTTAGTGTTGAAAGGTGTTGTACATATTCACATTTATCTAGGCCCATTTTCAAACTAAATGAAACACCGAAAAATGGGTCCCACAAAATTTTCAATGAACAAGATGATGAACCACTTATTTTCTAAAGGATGTTTCACTGAAATTCTATAAAATGAGATTCCAATAACAATTATAAATTCTACCTAACTATTATAGCATGCTATGTGTAGGATCATCATGGAAAAAAAAGGCCTTTAAAGTGGTGAAAAATTTAGAAAAATCAGAGTTAGGCAAGTTGACATAAAAATTTGAATAAGTTATCTATATTATTTAAAAAATATGTAAGAATAGAATCTGTAGAAAATTGAATGTAGTTTCTAAACTACTAGGTTTATTTTAAAAAAAAATCTATTTGGTGAAAATTTGAAATTTTAATGCAGTAGTACTTAAATTTTAGAGAAAAAATAAGAAGTAGGTGTTTGTCTAACCACCCTAACCACAATAAAATGATAATATATTTTTATAAGATTTTAGATCTAAGTAGAGGACTCATGTCCTAATGCAATGCATATTTTTTTGTAATTTTTTGTCAAGTAAATAATTAATTATGAAATTTTTATTAAAAACTTTTAAAAATGTAAAAACTCTTGTCTGACCACCTTAACCTGGTCAAAACTTCATGAAATTCATTTTTTTAATCCTATAGTATGTGAAGCATAGAATGTGACACATGTTTCATATTCAAAAATGTGATACGTTTGAAAGCTATAGATGCTTTTCAATCAGCCTATCAATCAAGACTTTAGTCGATTCAAATAGAAAATGAATAATAATTAATTATTAAATTCAAAGAAAGCATAATTTATATTGGTGGAAAGTTGAGAATCTCCTTTAAAACCCTTCTCGTTTCATCAATTTTGGGTAAAAAAAAGTCGTCAACGACATACCTTACACATACCCATCATATCGCCACTTTTTGGCCCATCATGATCCTGCACATACCCAACAACTATGGGGGAAGTTCTTAGAGCACAAAAATTTGTGTACTTGGCTAGAAAGTTGTTATTTTTGAGCTACAAAGGACTCATTCACCTTCATTGGTGAATGGGTGCTTTTAGGGTTTTGGAAAACTAATTTTAGGGTCCAGTTCCTTGATGTTTACACTCTCAAATTCCCTGTTACCAAGTCTTGGAAGTCTATATGCAATGCTATAGCCTTGATTAAATGATTTTGCACTTTGAATGACAACTTTTGCAACTTTTCAACTTTGACAATTTTGCTCCAAATCTTGCTCTTGAACCTATAAATTTGCAATCACACACTCAAGGGAAGAAAAACTTGTTTTTTAGTGAATGGGGGTTTTCCTTAGTCTAACTCCTTATAGGTAATCAAACCAAATGATGAAATAAATGAAATGAAGCTTGAAACATGAGATATGTAAATGATGTCACCTTGGATGTTGTCTTGTGAAATAAATTTGTAAACTATCATGTAGTGGCCATGAAGAATGTATATCTAGGATCCTTGAAAATGATGTGAACAATTCTTGCATGTAGGTCTTCAGTGCTACATCCACTTCTTTAGCTCAACAACATGAATGCATGCATCAAACCCTTCATATGATTATATGATCTTGAATTTCTGCTATAAGCTCTTGAAATCTGCCTTGAAATACCTTATGGATGCTCTTGTGAGATCCAATTTTTTATAGTGCTTGAATTCTTGAAAGTCTAGGCTTGCTTGCAAATTTTTCTTGGTGAAACAATGTGAATTAACCCCTTATACTAAAATAGGTGATTAACCTCAAAATTCAAATAATTAAGGCTAACACCAGATCTAGGAAGAAACATTATTAAATTCATGCTAGAATGAAATTCAAAAAGGGGGGTCAAGTATTAAGGGAGGACCCATTCACCACCTTGAGCGAATGGGTTGTGGCTCAGTTTTCTAGCACCTAACTCCAAATGATTGAAAGAGGCATAAAAACCCATTCCAGATCAATTGAGAATGGTGGGTCCTATTAAGGGAGGACCCATTTGCCATCAAGGGAGAACGGGTCCTCATAGACTAAAATTTGGGTGATCCCACAATAGTGGTTTATAATTTTTGGCCAAAATGGACACTGAAATTAGTGTTTTAAACTAAATCTTCACATTTAGGCACCTATCGCGGCTAAACCATGAAGAATTTGAAGATGATGAAAACTAGAGTCTTGTCAAATTTTGTCTGTAGAATCTAAAAATATTTTTTTCAAAATTTTTGGAATTAGATTACACTTCTTTGTCTATCTCCCATGAAAACTAGTTTTTTTCCAAAAAACAACATTTTTAAAAAGTGATGCACACCGTATAACGCATAACTCTTTTTCCATGAAGGATAAAATTATAATTCTTTCGAATTTAGATTTGTAACTCTGATATCTAGTGCTTCCACTTGGTTAGATAGTTTTTTATTGAATATTTTTTCTTTAATCAAGTTTCAAAGTCAAATCAATTACAATTTAGACATAGTGCGACCGTATAATGCATAGCTTTTTTTGTATATATCGAAATTCAATTTTACTTTTTTTGTTGGATCAAGGACTTCAATATCTGGTCCACTAATATTTTTCAAATTTTTCCACATGTGCAAAACATAGACCTTCATTTTTGATAAAAAACTTATGTTTAATAAAACTAAAAAAACAAATACATAATAAAACAAAAAGATATTAAAATTATATTCATTGGATAGCTTGTTCTAAGGACTACCTGATTCAAGTTGGGTTTGTGAAGATTCCTCCATTTTCATCCTCAACCTGACTTGCGAAGTAACAAAATTCATGATTTTTTGTGTCTCGGGGAGGGGATGAGGAATAAATGGGGTTCGCTCGAACCAAGGTTCATTCAAACTTTGGTTCATTTGAACCCCCCTTCTATGAGGGGTTTTGATGGTTTTTTTGGTGGGAAATTATTAGGAGGGTTTTCCCAAACCTAGGTTCTAGCGAACCCCTAATGGGTTTGGGCGAACCAATAGGTTTGTATGAACCCCTAAAATCATTTTTTTTCCATGCATTCATTTTCTGTGAGTTTTCCTTCCTCACTTAAATTGTAAACCACTATTGTGGCTTAACCCCTTTACCAGAACAAAACTTTTCCCAATGAAATAATTTGTTAATTAAATTATGATTATCAAGCTAGATCTTTGAGAGGTGTCAAAATTAAGGCCTAAATTTAAATTAAAAAAGGTTTAATAACTCCAATTAACCACAATTAATTAAGACCACCTAGATAAGTGCAAAAATCCCTTATAACACTTTACAACACTTAAACAAGGTATACAATATGTAGATTTTATTCAGAAAGTGGTCCAAAAGGCTTAATTGAGTAAATGCATCTTAGAAAAGTGTGAAAGTGTGTTACAACACTTTACAAAACCCTTGAAAAGGATCAATTAAGGCATGTTTTAGTCAATTAAAGGTCCTAGAATAGTGTGAATGTGTACAATACCACTCCAAGGCATCATTAGTTCAGTTTTAATGTTAATTATCAAAGCAAGTAAGGAAAAGGGATACTTTTTCCATTATTGCATTTTTCCCCCACTTTAGTGAGAGGATGACCCCATGTCAAACTCGCACTAAAGTAGAAATCCAAGACACTTAAGTATGAAACAATTTGAGAAAGATACATGATCATATCCTATCAATGGAGAAGAAAAATAAACAAAAAGGTTCAAGTAGAAGCATTCCCACGTGATGCAAAATGAGGTTTTTTGTCCATAACATATGTTGCTCACTCTATGGTAGTGGAAACTTAGTCTGTCCACTAGGTGAGTTGTCCCAAAGAAGTGGTTTAGTGAGAAATTCATGCCAGTGTGTCGACTTCCCACAATTCATGCCAGTGTGTCAACTTCTCACATACTAACCATACTAAAGTTATCCTCCTGATAACTTTAATAAGGGACTACTATGTAAATTCTTTTGAATATCATGTAAAATTTTTGTTAAAGGGATTTTTTCTTTGTTTATGTAGTGGTATTCCTCTTAGGGAGTGTTATGCCTAATTTCTCCAAGAGAGGACAGGTCAAAAGTGTTAGATTGTCACCTATGGGATGCCTCATTCACATCATGCCATGACAGTAGATCATACGCTCTTTAAAAACATCAAACCTAGTGAAACCACCAAGAAGAGGACACATCAAAAGAGAAAAGGAAAATCACGCCTTGAAATTTTGTTGAAAGATGTCATCGATGTATGCTCCCACTTTAAAGTAATTGCTACACCATCACTATGAGCAATTGCTTTAAAGTGGCCAATGCTTGGATCCTAAAACATCAAAGTATTCCTTTGAAAACCCTATGTGAAGTCATATGTTTTTGAAGTAAGCTACATCATGGAATAGGAAGGAAGGGTTTCCCCCACAAATACATAAGGGATCTATGGATTTAGGCTCAGTATGTGTATGCTACAGTGTTGTCGTAAAGAATGGGAATTTTATCATTCCCCAAATAAACATAGAACAAGAAGAATGATACAAAGAGAGAAAAAATAAAGAAAAACCTTTTGGGTCAACATGGAAGAAACATGAATGTCTCGACACCTTGTGTCATCCCCAAAAGGAAAAAACAAGACAAATGAAAAAGATAAAGGAAAATATTTTGGGTCAACATGGAAGAGACATAAATTTCTCAACGCCTTGCATCATCCTCGAAAGGAAAATACAAGATAAATGAAAAAGATGCAAAGACAAAGCTTTTGGGTCAACATGGAAGAGACATATATTTCTTGACACCTTGCATCATCCCCAAAAGGAAAACACAAGGCAAATGAAAAATGATTACGACATAGGGAAGAATGAAAGCACACATAGAGGAATGCACAAAAGAGATAGGAGCATCAAATGAAATGTCATGGGGGATCACATTACACACATGCAATCACATAAAGAAAAATGAAAAATCAAAAGACTAGTAAGGCATAGACAGGTCAACCTAAAGCAGGTTGTTTGCCTCCCAATCTCAATTGTTATAAATGGAAGGTGGGAAACTATCCAAATGGACAATGTCAAGTGTCGAACTAGGACACACACAAAGTTCAACACTCTTTTTAGGAGATTTGTCATTTAAGCTCATGGAAGAAGAAAAAATTGTATTCAACTCATCATGCACTTGTTCATCAATCTTTGCAATGTCAATGTCATCATCTAAATTAATCACAATAGGAGGTCAAATAACAATGTCCATGCAATGTTCTTTTTTATGTTGTGGTGAGGGTTGATATTCATCATGCATTGCTTTAGGTAGGTTCAAATTTTGATTTTCTATGTTATGGTTGTTTTCTTGAGTTTTTAATCTATCAGGAATAGCATGACATCTACATCTACACTCTCTAGCACTTCGATTTCGTTTTAGTTTATTGTCAATTCATTTTTGTGTAAGAGCGGGTTTGACAATCATAGGTTTCTTCTCTTGCTTGGGAGGAATAGAAGAAACAAAAGGAGGTTTCTCATCCGCTTTCTCTTTGACTTTGTAAACTTGTTTGACTATAGGAGGGACAACAAGATTATTTTTACTATCTCATGGTCTCTTGTTGGAAATTGTAGGAGGTTGTTCTATAGATTTTTCTTGTATTGTCAGAGGTGTTTTTGGTTCAATCATTGTCTCGTTAAGGATAGTTGGTTCAGTCATAGATTGAGGCATGTTTCGAAGGGATAGTTCCACTATTTTATTTTCCTTGAATTTTTTATATGATTTGAAAAATAAATCTTCATGAGGCTTGATAGGTTCCATAGGCTGAGGCCAAAAGTTATCTAGCAAAAAATTCCCTTTTGTTGAGGTAGGATGAAACCCTCTATGATGCATAGTGAAGATTTCATTTCCAAATGGAAAGTTTATACATTTATGTACAATCGAAGGGATGAAATTCATGGAGTGAAGTGATGGATAGCCTAGCTTCAAATGAAATTGGTCCAATTTTGGGATGATGGAGAATGATACTATTAATGTTTTCAGTCCCACTTTTAAAGGATGATCTATCAAGCCTATCGTAGGGCAGGAAAATCAGTTGTGTCTTGATCCATGCTTTTAGGTTATCATATGTTTCTTGATATAGCTCATGCATATATAATAATTCTTCCATGGTCACATTCTCTCCACAGATAGGATCAATCAAGATCCCATTAGTCAGCTTATTATTGATTCGGCCAGCTATGTAAAGAGGACCATCAGGTGCATGTTTAGGTATGTCATTTTGTGATAAATCATTGTCAAGAGGTTGTCTAGTAAAGCCTTTATGAGGTCTAGCTTAGATAAATTGTATCACTTCATTTGTGGAATTTTTTCAATGATATTCATATTGCCATCATTCATGTCAACATTCATTACATCATTCTTCATTTCACTAGCTTTGACAAATGAAACATTGTGCTTGGGCATGGGATTTTTAAATATTTGAAAAGTTTTATTAGGAGGAGCTACAGGCTTATTATCATGATCATTCACACCTCTGATTTGTAAGTGATTATAATCAATAAGGTTTTTCACAAGATGTTTATGACACTTATAGTATTTTATACCATGTCCATTTGTTTGATGGTAATGAAAATAATCATTTTTTTGAAAGCCTTTAGGAAATGGTATAGTAGTATCATGTTCTCTAATAGGAGGTAAGGAAATCATGTTTTTGTCAATAAGTCTGCAACATGATATTGTTAAGGGTATCAGGTAAAGGGGTGAATTCTCTCTCCCTATCCTCGAAAGGAGTTTGTTTTTTTGGCTTTTCTAAGGAGGATTTAATTGTAGATATCCCTTATATTTTGTTTCTTGAATGGTTGATAATTTTTGAGTTATGGATTCAAAAATTTCAAGATGACTAGGGGGATTTTTCACATCATGACTACCAGTTGAGTTTTGATGGTCATGAAGGGTTGTACACAACTATGTGATGGAAACCTCAATCTTTCAAGTTTTATTTGGAGCTTATCTTGTAAGTTGGAAATTAACATTCTTTGAAAGTTCACTTCACAAATCTTAATGTTCACTTGCAGATAAAGTGTTTGGTATCTTCCAATGAAATTAGTCACTTTCTCATCCTCTTTTTGTTTGCATGTTATTAAATTAGCAAGGGTCATTTTGGGACCCATGTGAATATGGAAGTGGTTGTAAAAGGAATAAATGAGTTCATTGAATGAACCAATTGAATTTTTTGGTAAAGATGAAAACCACTCTAGAGTAGTATCCATCAAAGATCTAGGGAATAGCTTAGCTCATAGTTTATCCTCAAAGATGACATCACTACACAAGGCTATGAAGGGAGAAACAAGGATTATAGGATATCCTTTCCCACCATATTTCTCAAAGCGAGGGACCTCTATACCCTGTGGTATTTTTTCTCTTAATATGTCGAGGGAAAATGGGTTGGACTTGATGTATTGCAACAGCTGACCATTATTGTTATGTTGTAATGTTGTCACTTGTTGTTGAAGGGATATCATGGTCATTCTGGTTATAAGGTTTAGGGGAATAAGGTGGTGATGTGTATGTATGGGGAGGGATAGTGAATTGTAGGTTATTGAAGGTGGATTGTTGAGGTATTATTGTGTTTGAAGCATTTCGTATGGGAATACCTATGGAAGTGTACATGGTACTAATAGGTATGACTATTATGGTTGAATGGTAGTTGTGGGTTGGAATGTGGTTGTAGGTTGGAATGTTGTTGTAGTTTGGAATGTTGTTGTAGGTTGTGTACTGGTGTATGTATTAATGGATATTTGTATCGTCGAGGATGGGATTGGAATTCCACCTAGGCTTTGAGTAGACCACAAATCTTGAGCAGAAGTGGTAATGCTAGGGACAATCTTGGTAATGTTAGGGAAATTGATTGTAGGAGGTGAAGTCATGGGAAATGAAGTATGCAAACTATGAGTAGTGGAGGGTTGATTCTCAACACTATCAAAAGTAGAGTTAGGAAACCCAAGGTCCACGACGAGTGAGATATTGTGGGATGACATGATCCTCAAACTACATCTTATAATAGTATTCTGAATATGACACCAAGTTGTAAAGCTCATACAAGTTTTACAACCCCAGTGTGCAAACCCTAGAATAGCAAAGGGACAATGCAATAACATAAAATGAAATGTAATTTTTAGAATCTAACCTTGATGCAATTTACTAATTAAACAATGCAATAAGCTGAAAATTCAAAATGTTTTTTATACAATTTTTAACTTTTAACAATGCACTAAAATGAAGCAATTTAAGCTAAATATAATGAAATTGATGAAACAACAAATCGAGAAATTGAAATTGAAAGGTAACAACACCAAACAAAAGCTAAAAACTAAAATTTTAATGTTCTAAAAATGTAGAGTAGTATTCAACTTGGACTCATTTTCCTAGTAAGGGCGAATGGGTCATGGTTAGGTGTTTCTGAAGTTTTTCTATGGATTTTAGAGCAAATTTTGATGCTTTTTCAATTCCTAGAAGGTTCATATTAGACCTGATTAGTGACTTATTCACTAGTAAAGGTTAATGGGTCCTAGTTAGGTATTTCTAAACTATTTTTTAATGATTCGCAAGCTCTCAGTTATATCTTTCAGTTTTAGGTTTGACATAGTGAGCTTCAACTTCAGATTTTCCAAAAAATTAATGTAAAGTTGTAATGAAAAGATGAAATGCAAGAACTAGGTTGAAATGCAGTTTTGTTTTAATTTTCAAATGCAATTAAATAAGATCTAAATGAGACCAAAAAAATGACTAATTTTTTTTAATGTAATTTTTAAATTTAGAAAGATGCAAAACAATGAAGTCTAAACCCTATATGATATGCAAGATTTCAATGGAAAAGAAGCAACCCTAAATGAGATCTTAATTCAATGCAAGGTCTAACTTAAGATGCAATGAGAGACTCTAAAAATTAGAAAATTACAATGTTGAATGAGTCGGGTTCACCATAATGAAACACCCAAAAATATTTTACCAAAATGTTCAATGAACAAGATGATGAACCTCTATTTTATATGGGATGTTTCACTCAAATTATGTAAAATAAGATGCCAATAACAATTATAAATGCTACCTAACTATTATAGCAACTATGTGGGAATTTTTTAGAGCATAAAAAGTTTTGAACCTGGCCATAAAGTTGTTGTTGTTTTAGCTACAAAGGACTCATTCACCTTCAGTGGTGAATGGGTCTTTTTAGGGTTTAGGAAAATTGATTTCATGGTCTTGTTCCTTGATTTCCACACTATCAAATCCCCTATTCTCAAGTTGTAGAAGTTTGTATGCAATTCTATATCCATGACATTTTTTTCTCCAAATCTTGCTCTTCATCTTGTAAATTTGCAATCACACACTCAAGGGTAGAGAAACTTGCTTTTTGTTAGTGAATGGGGGTTTTCCTCAGTCAAACCCCTTGTAGGTAATCAAACCAAATAATGAAATAAATGAAATCAATCATGAAACATGAAATATGTAAATGATGTCACCTTGGATGATGTCTTGTGAAACAAATTTGCAAACTGCCATGTCATGGCCATGAAGAATGTAGATCTAGGATCATTGAAAATGATGTGAATAATTCTCATAAGTAGATCTACAATGCTACATCCACTTCTTTAGCTCAACAACATGAATTCATGCATCAAAACCTTGATATAATGCTATGATCTTGAATTGCTACAATAAGCTCTTGAAATCTGCCTTCAAATGCTCTTGTGAACTCCAATTTTCTATAGTGCTTGAATGGTTGAAAGTCTAGACTTACTTGTAAATTTTTCTAGGTGAAACAATGTGAATTAACCCCTTATCTATACTAAATTAGGTGATTAACCCTAAAATTCAAAGAATTAAGGCCAACATCAGATCTTGGAAGAAATGTTATTAAATTCTTGCTAGAATGAAATTCAAAAAGGGGGTTCTTATTAAGGGAGGACCCATTTGCCACCTTGGGAAAATGGGTTGTGGCTCAATTTTCTAGGACCTAACCTCGAGGGATTGAAAGAGGAATAAAAATCCATTCCAGATCAACTAAGAAAGGGGGTTATGTTAAGGGAGGACCCATTCACCATCAAGGGTGGATGGGTCCTCACACACTTTACCAAGACAAAAATTTTCCTAGTGAAATAATTGGTTAATTAAATTATGATTGTTGGGATAGATCTTTGGGAGGTGTCAAAATTAAGGGATAAATTTAAATTAAAAAGGGTTAATAACTCCAATTAACCACAATTAATTAATACCACCTAGATAAGTGTGAAAGAGCCTTATAACACTTTACAACACTTAAACAAGGTATACATTATGTACATTTTATTCAGAAAGGGCTCCATAAGGCTTAATTGAGCAAATACATCCTAGAAAAGTTGAAAGTGTGTTACAAAACTTTACAACACCCTTGCAAAGAATCAATTAAGGAATTTTTTAGTCAAATAAAGGTCCTAGAATAGTGTGAATTTGTACAACACATTTCAAGACCACTTCAAGACATCATTAGTTCAGTTTTAATATCAATTATCAAACCAAGTAAGGAAAAGGGCTACTTTTTCCATTCCTACACTAAATATACTTAAATTATACCTTGATAAAGTGTTGTATAGTGTTGTAACACACTTTCACACTTTTACAGGGTTTCTTCAATCAATGAATCCTAATGGGGCCTTTCTCATATAAAATGTACTTAATGTGAACCCTACTTATGGTGTTGTAAAGTTTTGTAACATACTTTCACATTTATCTAGGGTCTCCTTAATTAATTGTGGCTAATTAGAGTTAATTAGGCCCTTTAATTCAAATTTAAGCCTTATTTGTGACACCTCCCATAGATCTATCCTAAAACCCATAATCGAAATTACAAAACATTTAATTAGGAAAATTTGAGGTCGTAGAAATTGGTGCTAGGACCCATTCACCCGAGGTGGTGAATGGGCCATCCCTCTATAGGAACCCCCTTTTCTGGAAAATTCTACATTGGTTTTTAATGTACTTTCACTCCCCGAAGGAAAGGTCCTAGAAAATAGTGCCATGACCCCCTTTTTGAATTTCATTTTGGTGGTATTTTAATAGTTTTCATCTCCAAATTTGGTGTCCACTTGTATTTTTTGAATTTCGGGGTTAATTCTCAAATTATTTATAAATGGGTATGTGCAAGATCATCATGGAAAAAACAGGCCCTTAAGAGGCAATTTTTTTAAAAAAATCAGAGTTAGGAAACTTGATGTAAATTTTTTAAAAATTTATCTATATTATTTCAAAAATATGTAAGTATAGAATCTATAGAAAATTGAATATAGTTTCCAAACTACTAGGTTTGTTTAGAAAAATAAATCTATTTGGTGAAAATTTGAAATTTCAATGTAGTGGTACTTAAATTTCAGGGAAAAATAAGAAGTAGGTGTTTGTCTGACCACCCTAACCACAATAAAATGATAATTTTTTTTTATAATATTTTAGATATAAGTAGATGAGTCATACCTCGATGTGATGCATATTGTTTTGTAATTTTTTTCCAAGTAAATAATTAATTATGATTTTTTTATTACAACACTTTAAAAAATATAAAAAATCGTATGTCTGACCACCTTAACTTGGTCAAAACTTCATGAAATTGAATTTTTTTGTTTTTAATCCTATAGTATGCGATGCATAAAATGTGACACATGTTTTGGATTCAAAAAATGTGATATTGTTTGAAAGTTATAGATGTTTTTCAATCAACCTATTAATTAGGACTTTAGTCATAATTTGAATAGAAAATGAATAATAATTACTTATTAAATTAAAAGTAAATCATAATTTATATCGGTGGACAGCTGCGAATCTCCTTTAAAAACCCTTGTCATTTCATCAATTTTGGGTAAAAAAAATAGTCATCAGCCACATACCCATCATATTACCACTTTTTGGCCAATCATGATCTTGTACATACCCAAATTCAAGGCTATTTTACATGATTTTAAATAACTAGAAGAAGATAAAAAGAAAGCTAAGAGACAAATAACTTTTATGAGATCAAGAATTCATAGTCAAGAAGCAAGCAAAAGTGAAGTTTGCAGTAGCATTACAAGGTATTCAAGCTCATTTTGTGTCCAAGATCAAGCATTAGTGAAAGTTGAAGATATATTCCTATGGAGAATCATGAGGGATTCTATGTGTTGGGAGATGCACAAGATATACAACCGAGCCTAAGGACTTGTTTCCTAAGTGATTACATCTTCTATAATCATCCTATTTGCAGCCTACAAGAGGCTTTTTCAAATTTTTGGCTTATTAAGGAAATTATAAATTTCCTTTAGTGGGTCATTTGCATTGTTCATGTGACATTTAGGGTTCTATCCTAACATAATTGGATAGAATTACCTTTTCATTTTCATAGATCTTAGTCTTAGGCACACTTAAGATTGAGATTGCACACACATTTACATGTTTTAGATTTTCACTAATTGTCAAAGGTTAAATTACCAACAAGGGTTTTGACTAAGGAAAACCCATATCCACCAACAAGCTACCAAATTTTTCTTGTTAGCTATAGGAAGATCTAGATCTAAAAACAAGAATTCAAAGTGCAAAGGTGAAGAGTAGACCTGGAAGTTGAAGATCAAATTTAGATATTTCTGGAAGGACCTAGTAGGAACCATTCGCCTTTAGTGGAGAATGATTCCCTATTAGGGGTTGAAGGGTAGATGATTCTATAGTGCACAAGATTCTGTTTCAGGTTCAGAGCTCTCTGAAAAATCCTATGAAGACCCATTCACCTTTGGTGGTGAATGATTACATGTAAGTAATTTAGAAAAGTTAGTTTTGACTAGGTGCACAATATTATCTCCTTCCTCTTTTTCCAAAGAAGTTATAGTTTCAGTCTATCTTTTGTTAGATTTATGCATTGCATGTGTTAGACATAGAAGTATGGTTTGCATATTATTTTAGTTCATTCTCGTCAAATTGTGATTTAACTCACCACCCAATCGTTGTGTAAAGGAAAGATTACAAGATTCCTCTATCTTGACTTAATTCACCTCTTGCATTGTTAGCTATTTCAAGATTCTTGGATCTCATCTTTTGAATGAAACCCTAACTAGAAAAAGGGGGTTATACTTCATAGACTTCTCCCTTTCCTCTATGTTTCAAATGTAAAACTTCAATTTTTTTCAAATTTGAATGAATGGATAAAAAATGAAACCTAAATAGTAGACATAGGTTTTTGACAAAAGAGGAAGACACTATAAAAAATATTAAATATAAAAAAATTAACATATTTAAAATGAAGAAAAAACATGGTTGGATAGGTAATAAAGAGTTTAAAATTAGTGTGGTATTTTTTAGCTCAACATTGAAATACGTGCAAACTTGATGGAGAGCATACTCTAGATTTAGTCATTTTTTATAATTTACAAAAAAAAGGCCTTCGATTATAAACATGTAATTCAAACTGATGATAGCAGATGTTAATATAGACAAACAATAATAGTACGAGCTCCCAAAAGGAAAAATAAAATAGTAAGCTCACTACAAAAGGATTCCTTAATAAGTGCAATAGGAAACTTTGGCAAACCACACTCAGATAATAGTGACATAAAAATAAGCTTCTAAATAGTAAGGTAATGAGATAACAAATGTGTATTAATCTATATTTCCAAGCTTCCAATTCATAGTACAAGGAAACAAAACTTTGAACATTTAAAAATATAAGAAAGAAAAACCGAGTTCAACAAATAAAAGGAAATCGAATGAGTCTAAAAATAGCCAAAACCCCCAAACAATTGATTTTATCTCTCTGTGTTTGATGGACCAAATCTACTCTCTCTGGTATTTTCCTATGTATTCAACTCTATCTTCCTTCTACCATGTAACAGTTCATGGTTCATGCTTTTTCTTTATTCTTTATCTAGTTCTAGAAACAAATCGCCCTCCTTATTCATGAATCAAATTCCTCTCTATGGAAACCACCTCTTTCTCTACTACTAGGTGAGACCTCTCCATTGAAAACTGTCACTCCTCTTTTTCTCTTTTTCCACCCAAAATTGTGATCCTCTCTTGTCTTTTCAAGAGAAAAATTTATCCACACGAATTAGTGATCGATCCTCGACTAACTCTTCTAACTATATTTTTCCATCACGTCCTTCCATCTCTCCATGAATCATTTCTTTCCAACACAGTCGCCCCTCTTCTCTTTGGTATAAATTCCACAATTTAATCAAAATGCAATAGGTAATCAAGATAAACAAGATCAACTCCACCATCTCTACCCCAATACAATAGGGAAATCCATGATTTGAGGGTCTTGAAGAGAATCACAATCTACCATATGTCACCGAGGGGAAAAGAAAACTGCAAAAATAAAATTAAAACCAAAAGTGCAACCAAAAAAAAAACCATGCCCCTGCATCAAGCTCCCTAGGGGACAAAACATGTGCTCTTGCACATGAGGGCATCAATCAGAATTTCTTTCTCTATTGTTTTATTTCATGTCTTCCAACATCACTCTAGAATAATTGCCATTTGTTCAAGCTATTTTTATTTGTTTTCTTTCTTCATTTTGTATCTTCTCCTTCATATTTCTTTTTCATCTAAAATCCTCCAAAATGAAATCTCACATTCATATATATCATTGGGGTATGTGCAGGATCATCATGGAAAAATAAGGCCCTTAAGTGGCGAAAAATTTAGAAAATACGAGTTTGCCAACTTGATGTAAAAATTTGAATAATTTATCTATATTATTTAAAAAATGTAAGAATATAAGTTGTAGTAAATTGAATGTAGTTTCTAAATTACTAGGTTTATTTATAAAAAAAGAAAAAATCTATTTGGTGAAAATTTGAAATTTCAATGCAGCAGTACTTAAATTTTAGGGAAAAAATAAGAAGTAGGTGTCTGTTTGACCACCCTAACCACAATAAAATGATGATATTTTTTCATAATATTTTAGATATAAGTAGAGGACTCATGTCAAAATGTGATGCATATTTTTTTGTAATTTTTTTCCAAGTAAATGATTAATTATGAATTTTTTATTACAACTTCTAAAAAATATAAAAATCGTATGTATAACCACCTTAACTTGGTCAAAACTTCATGAAATTCAAATTTTCTTTTCTTAATCTTGAATTATGTGAAGTATAGAATGTCACACATGTTTTGGATTCAAAAAATGTGATACCGTTTGAAGGCAATATATTTTTTTCAATCAACCTATCAATCATGACTTTAGTCGTAATTCAAATAGAAAATGAATAATAATTATTTATTAAATTTAAAGTATAGAATAATTTATATTGGTGGAAAGGTAATAATCTGATTTAAAAACCCTTTTCATTTCATCGATTTTGGGTAAAATGAAAGTGGTTAGCCACATACCCTACACATGCCCATCATATTGCCACTTTTTGGCCCATCATGATCCTGCACATACCCATTGTCACCATTTGGTTACACACCCTTTTCATATTTTAAAATATCCCCTTCAACAATTCCATTCAAATATTCAAAAGAACCATTATTTTACTCATCCACATCAACTTGCTTACATTGCACCTTGCATGTGGTTTTCTCAAACTTTGTCCAAGTTGTTCCTGAAAGTATGTCAATATTCTTTTCCTTTTCCACATCAATAGCTTCTTTATGATCAACTTCCAACTTCATCTTTGTATCCTTTGATGTCCCATTTTTCTTCATACCTTCACTAGCAAGCTTCCCCATCCACTCTTGTCCAATCACAGAAAAATGTGCCCACAAATCTTCTTCACTTTTTTCACCTTATTCAAATTCCTTTTCTATAATTTATTCACCATTCATTTCTTTTCCTTCCATATCTGGTCCTTTTTTTGCTCTTCTCTCTTCAATCCTTCATCATACCTTTTCTTCCACTCTTTCTTTCCATTGCTTTTCCTTATGTCCTTCTTAGTGAGAAATTTCTTCACCTCTTTTGGTGCACATTGCTCACTTGGAAAATTCTACTATCTAAACCTCTTTTATCTTCTCTTTTCAAGGCAACCATATTCTTCCCTCTTCTTTTCTTGACAATCATCTGCAAAGGCCACTTCAACTTCTTTTTCAATGGCCAACACCAACCATATTCTTGGCTTCTTTCCTCAAGCCACTGCTTACACTTATCTAAATATCTTCTTAACTCTACCATTTTGTTACTCCATTTTGAATTTTTCTTCTTAATATCCATTTTCATTTTATCTTTCCTCATGAGGCTTTCTTCCATATCATTCTACTACATCTTTTATCTTTCTTCTTAGCTTCTCAATACCTCACCTAGGGCTTCCCTCCTTTTCCTCTACCCAATCTTTTGGTACCCAAGTTCTTCTTTTTTAACCTGTCAAAACTTTCACACACACACACATACTTGTCCAAATTCCCATGATCATAACCGTCTCCCTTTTCCAATAAATTTTAGGCTCTCATACAAAAATGATGATAACACATGCTACTACAGAAAAACAATAACAACATGAGCTCCCAAAAGGAAACAATAAAATAGTAAGCTCACTATAGAAGGATTCCTTATTAAGTGTGACAATTAATTTTGGCAAACCACACCTAGATAATTGTTATAGAAAACTAAGCTTATAAACAAAAAGGTAATGAGACAAAAAAATGTGTATTAATCTAGATTTACAAGCTTGCAATTTAAAATTGAAGGAAATATAACTTTGAGCATTTACAAATCTAAGCAAGCAAAACTAAGTTTAACAAGTAAAAGGAAATAGATTGAGTCTAAAAATAGTTGAAACTCCCAAACAATTGAGTTTATCTCTCTCTATCTGATGGAAAAAATATACTCTTTGTTCTTTTCCCTTATATTTGGCTCTATCTTCCTTCTACCACGCAATAGTTCATGGTTCATTCCTTGTCTCTATTCTTTATCCAGTTTTAGAAACAACTCGCCCTCCTTATTCTTGAATCATCTTCATCTCTATGACAACCACCTCTTTCTCTACTAATATCACCACTCTTTTTTTTATTTTTTGACCCAAAATGATGGTCTTCTCTTGTCTTTCTGGCAGAAAATTCTCTCCACACAAAGTGGTGATCAATCCTCCACTAAGTCTTCTAATTTTCTTTTTCCATCGTGTCCTTCCTTTTCTAAATGAACAATTTTTCTCCAACACATTCACCCCTCTTCTCTTTGGAAAAAAATGCATAATCTAATCAAAATTCAAAAGGTAAGAAGAATGATCAAGACCAATCCAACCATCTCTGCCCCACTATGATAAGGAAAGTCACAATTCAAGGATCTTGAAGGAAAGCACAATTTGCCACATGTCATTGAGGGGAAAAAAAAACTTCCAAAAATAAATTAAAACCAAAAGTGTAAAGAAAACTAAATGATGCCCCTACATCACCAACCCTAAGAGCTAGCGATATCCATGGAAGGTAAAAAAAAACATGTGCGATATCCCACCAATTTTCATGCCAAAGGTCTCATGTTTATTGTGTAGAAATTGTATTTAGGTATACCATGCTATGTTGTTTAGGATCATCAATCATCATTATATATTTTTATCTTTTTCATATATGTATTAGTCCTAGCATTAGTTGTGTTTATGTCTCGTTTATGATATTTCAATATTTTACATTATTCAGGGGTCTCGAGTTATATAAAGGAATTCAATAACTTTTCATTTATTTATAATACACATCTAAATGTGTTTTTTATCACCACTAGGTTTTAGATCTAGAAGCATGAGTAGCATTCTAATAGAAATCTATAAAGGACTTGTTACACATAAATATATAAAATTTCTGAGGATAAAACCATGGGCAAGGGCTTGTTCATATAAAATATCACATTTGTATTATAGATTCATATTAATTATGTTAGAATTTCTATCATTCTATAACTTTACATTTCATGTGATGAAATAAATTGTTATAATTTTGTACTAGTTGGATGTTAAGTTAGTGGGATATTAGAATTTTTCAAAGCATGGGGCACTAGCTTGACACTTGGTAGGTTTTCTTCAATTAGAGATTATTTGGAATTGAAAGTTAAGCTACAATATCATCATTGGTATGGTAGCATGAAAGTGATGTCATTATTAGACATGTAATAAAAGTGTATTTAAAGTTAAAGGGACAACAAGTAGACAAGTGAGTTGGGTAGTGTTTAGAAGTGCAAAGTTCCTTGTTATAGTAGTAGTGAAGTTTCCTTGTCTAATGTGTATAATCATCCCAATCCCTAGGTAGAATTTTTCATATTGTTGCAATTATGGGAAAATAGATGTTTATTCCCTTGGGTGATGGTTTGTATTGAGATTAGCATTGACACTTAAATTCTCCTTTTTTGGAATTAGTTTCTTTCACTAGTGGGAGATGGTGTTTTCCTTTGGTGGGTGACTTATTTATATACTTCTGACCAAATTTTGGTCTTCCATCTTTATGCACATGATATTATGCATGTTGAAAACATTGGGTGGGATGTAATATTTTATAGGTTGTTGTGGTGAGGTGTAGGATAAAATAATTGTTAGTTAAGAAAGTGATGGTTGGAGTAAATATTGAATTAGTTGCACCATTGATGGGAATGTAATTTTTGTTTGATGAGTGTTTTGATTATTTAAGAAAGGCTAGATTATAAGAAGAGTCATGTTGGTGTTTTTTCTAGTAGAACCTGGAAGCTCTCTAAAGGGTAGCCATCCCTTGTGCTCAAGAATCTTCAAAGCTAGTGGCCAAAAAATGAGCAAAGGATTTTGAGAACTTCACTCCTACTCTTTAGGCTCTATGGGACCTAGGAGGGTGTTTCTTATTGTTCTCAAGTGATACTTATCTCATTGACAACACATTTCTACACAGATTGAATCCTATTAATTACAAATAAACTTAATTCACTGAAGATTTGGTATACCTTTGAATAAATTATTATTTGTTTGCTAGAAATTAGGGAATACTTCAAACTCATAATTCACAAGTGAGAGATGTTTTAATGAGTTATTTTCTCATTTTAAATCCATAGCTAAGCATATCACTAGTTCATTTACTTGCAGGATTTCCTGAAATATAGACCAATGCTTTATTTGGGACAATGGAGTCAAATACACAACAACCAGTAATATATCAACCATTTAATTTAGACATTGATGGCTATTTTCATACTAATTTGTAGTATTCAACTCACTGTATCTAGAGCACTACTTCTTAATAGATCATGTATTCATCACTCACAAACTTGTATCTTTTATATAAGAATTTTGACAAACTCTTTGAATTGAAGACAAAACAAATTCACACATCCAATTAAAACAATTGGAGATGAAAAAAATTGTCATTGATCACTTTCATTTATAATTTGCAAGGGAATTACATAGGATAGTACATGCTCAAGAACTAAACTTTACTTTTATATATGTGGCTTCTATAAAACTAATTTAAGATTCTTACATATATGACTTATAACCAAGACAAATTACTATTCTATTCATTAATATTTTCTACATAATGCATTTTCTGAACTTAGCTTTTCACCTAGACCATTTTGAGACCTAAAAATTGAACCCCTGTAATGAGCCTTGGAATACCTTTTATAGAACAAGGGAGAAACAAGCATTAGGATCAATTATAGTTATATTTCATTTCACTTGAAGATCATTTACAGTCCTATAATTTGAGATGCTCCCCATTTAGTTACATGTAATCATTGCATAATATGGAAGAGTAAAAGATAAAACTCCACATCCTTTGAATGAAGACCTGCCATCCCTTTTATAGAAGTAGCATCAAATCACCTTGTCCTTGTTGACCAGAGAAGATTCTAAATTCATAGACAAAGAAAATTTTTGTATACCACCCAGAAAAATCATACATGTCATCAAAGTTAGGAAGTCTGGCACTTCTCCAACACACCAGCCCGAAATATTTCCACATTAGCACTAAAAAAAAAAAACCACAAACATGTTTAGGAGGATGATCCTGATATGGTAGGTATGGTGTCATAACAAAAAATGGGACAGAGAAATCACTCTGAGTCATCAACATCAGAGTATTCTCACCAACGTCTTGTTCATGATGGAACTGGAGGAACCGTCACCACTTCCTCATCAAAATATTTAGAAGGCACAAGGGAAAGGGGATAGTGTCCATGCTCCAGATCAATGTCACCTCCACTATCTAAAGGGTTATCAGAAACCTCAACGGGAGAATTATGTCTCCCCAAATAAGACTTACAATACTTGCACATTTTCTTTGCCTTCTTTTCATATTCAAGTAGCTCATTCCCCTTAAACTTGACCAATTCTTCTAAAACTGTTCGGCTTCTCAGGTGGTAATTACTCCTTACACCATATATCTTAAATTTCCTATGCATCCTTCTACCCTTTTTTGTTTTAGGAGCTCGTTGTGTTTCAATTTCATCTTTAGGAGCATTGTCCTTGGATTTAAGAAAATTCAGTCTCATGGACCTTCAGATTGGCTTAATAGACTCGCCTGACTTACTCATTTTCATAAGGAAGATTCCTAACTAGCAAAATACCCTCACCAACCTATTCTTAGACTTAACTTAATTTTTAATCTTTGAATACAAATTTTGAATGAAAAAAGTGGCTATCGATCCTCATTATATCGAGCCATGCAAGCATGCCAACCATTAATACTCAAGACAATCTTATGTGCGTGAGCTGGCAACAGTCTACTTTGATTTTTAAATCTCAGTCGTTGATCACACTTTAGGATAAATCAATGGATAGTTATCATTAGTGTAATTAATCATGAAAAAGCTTAATTATATACTATTAATTCCTTTTCCTAATTAGAAAATCCCCAAGTAGATGTACATCCACTCTGTATACACATTTAACCACATACTTAGCATTAAGTAAAGCTTGTGGTGTCATTGTTACCCATTCATCTGTGGGAATTAATGAACTTGTATTTCATCACAATAGGAAAGTGGGGAGTGATCTTGATTTGATCTTAGATTATGGGCTCATACCGTGCCTCACTTTATTTTCACCTTCCTACAAATACCAACAACTAACATAATTGATGGTCGGAATCCTGAACACATTCCAAATGAAAAAGTTCAAATATGGTGTCGTTCTTATCACAGTTCCATCTCGTTTTAACTTAGCAGGTTCCCATCTTCACTAGAATCCATCAAAACCATTACAATATTTCCACATTATAGTCACCCACTTTCCCACTAAGAAACTAGAGATACAAGTTGGATCCTCATAGGATGACAAGGAGCGATCAGGATTGACTCAAATAATCTACTCACAACCATTGATCTCCTTTCTTATGAAACATTCCCCATCTCCAAAGCCTAGTGGGTCCCTCCATGGGGTGACAAATGTCATCTTTCCCACTAGCTTGTGTGATTATTTTAATGAAGAAATAAAACAAATGGGCATGTGGGGAATGACCAAGATGTGGCCACATTGTTCAACAACCACCATTGATATTCTTTTTTTACCATTCATTGATCACCAAGAGACATCAGGCACACCATATAAAGGTTACATGTGTATAATTCCTCCTAGCCCATGCGATCAATTCACCTTAATGCACAAGATAGACAGGTGTGTAGGGGACTCTCCTGATGAATACAAGTGTTGTGGTGCCTACTATTGATATCTCTCAAAGCTATGCTTATTGGCCTTTTAAAAGTACTAGTCCCACTACCTAGCATGACACATGGAAACTTCCAAGCAGCTAGTTCGAACATTTTAATGAACAATAAAATGAAATGGGTGCACGTGGAAAGGTTGAGATTTGTTTGTGATGATCGAACAATCATCTCAAAACTAAAATATGCACATGCTACAAATGTTAATTTTAAAAGGAGGCCACTACTAGGCTGATGGGAACTTGACACTTAGGAATGAAGACTTAAGACTTAAGCCATTAAGTTTGAAAATTAAGCCCACCCATAGGAAAATTTAAGCACTGAAAAGGCATCAGGTGACCAAAAAACCTAAACCAAAGGGGCCAATGAAAACAATGATTCAAATGGCATAAGTGGTGATTTAGACAATGAGAGACCGAGATAAACAAGTCAATGTAGAATTAGAATGACCAAGGGTTTTTAGGGTCATAGGTCATTTTTGAGGGGTTTTGGCAACACCAACCCTAAAATAGTGATGAGTAACATAACCCTAAGCCAAAAACGAGGGTCCAAGCAAAGTATTTGCAAAATTTAAAATGGAAGCAAGAGATTTTTTAGAGGGGTTCCATTAGTGGCTCCAACTGGAAACACATGCCTCTCACAGGCATGGTGAGATCCCAGAATCATGGGTGAAGCTAGTAGACCAAGCAAAAAATAAAAAACCAGGACAACCAACATATATATAGTTTTTACATAGGCCATAAAGACCTAAATTGGGAGATCCAATCTCCATCTTGTCTAAAGCCTTCCCTAGAGGTGCAAGTTATCAATATGCACCTTGCAATCTAACTAGGCTTCAATTCTATTTGGTGGCACTAGGCCACTAAACTTAGGGCTTATTATTTCCCCTTTCAAAGACCAATCTATTGAAAGAATTTATTTCCCTCAATCCACCTTTACCTTTTCCATACCATTGCAACAATTACAATCCTCCTCTTAGAAGAAAAAATATGTGGTTACCCTTGAGACTTTTCTAATTACAAATATTTCAATTATCACCCCTCACAACTATTCTAAGCATACCAGTGCTAGTGTAACCTTTGTCATTCTATATTGTATAATCAAGCCTAAAATAAAAAAGTTCATCATCACATGACACATATTCATATTGAAAATAAAATTCCTTGCTTCTCATCTTATTGTCATGCCCATCAAAATACCTTCCAATTGAATTGGAAAATTAAAGTATTCATACTCTTCCAAGTAGTTGGCATCATGACACTCAACCTTGTCTGCAACATCTATGTCAAATGTGAAACATTCATAGGAACTTCCCTCTAGGAGCTCATCAATGTGTTCCTTTGTTTGCTCAAGACCACATTCAAACCCTGTATTGGATGCATCATCAAAGTTCTCAACAAAAGGTGGGTTATCTCTACACCAATAAGGATCACTATTTCTCATTTCTAGTGGAGATTGAGGCTCATCAAATAAGGGGTTTTCCATTACATTCATTGCTATCATAAAAGGCTCAACCTCCTTAGCATGAAGGTCTAAATATTTCATACCATCATTGTATTCAAAGTCATTACAATCACTAGAAGAGAATATAGATATATTTTGAACTTCACTCTCATCATCAGTAGCTAACATATTTGACTCATATTTTGAAAAGTCTTCAGAGGAAGAAATTTGTTCCTCCTCAAGCAAACATGTGTTCCCATCATTATTATCACATTTCTCATTTGCAACAAATGATTCTATCTCTTCTTCATGAGGATAATCATGATCAATAGAGGAATGATCATACTCAATGACATCATCATTACTATAGGAAGAGGACTCATCAATATTGAAATTATGTTTAGAATTTTCAAACTCGATGCTCAATATTATGTCTTCCATAAGATCATAGGTAGTGGACTCTTCAAAACAATCAAAGCTTGGGAAGATATCGAACATGTATTTAGGCTCCTGCTCTTTAGATTTAACATCACCAATCACTTGGGTTGATTCACCATGTTGAATACTTCATCCCATTTCTATTCCTTGATTAGCAGACTTACAACAAGGGATAACTTCACATACCTTCTTCTATTCTCTAGACCATGCATTTGAAATATGACAACTATGATCATTATCTACATAACCAATGAATGTGTCACTCATTTCATTGAGGTGTACATTTTCAACCTTTTCTCTACTCTCTTCTTCCTCATATGATACTTCACTACTTGACTCATATAGGACAACATTATTATCATTGTAGATTGAAAATATAATATCCTTTTGATGATCATCTATAATCTTTTGAAAATAAGAAATTCATTCTCACACTTGGTTGAACCTAATAGGCTTCAATTCCTTTGGTAGATCACTCAAACCTAGCTCATAAGATTCATAAAATAAATCAATACATACTAAATTTTTAGGCCTATGAGACTCAAGGATTGTAGTCAAAGTATCCATAAATTTTACATAAAGATCATATGATTATTCTCCTTCATGTTTCCTTATGTAAGAGAGGGATTGAACAAAAGCCATAAGATCACAAATGGATGCAATTTCTTAAAAAAATGTTTGGGGCACTATGTGATCCATATTATGAAATAACGTACAATCTGGGACAATAGGGGTGTAAGTGTTATGACATTCATATTTAATTTCTGCCTTACACCTTTCATCATCATTTGGGGGAAGCAAACACTTGTAGAAAAATAACTCCCTTACATTCCATAATTCTAGTTGCTTTCAATGTTCATGGCTATACCATAGGCCTCATGCAAGGTCTTAGGATCCTTATCTCTTAGCAGATAGCTCATCTCATTATCAAAGGCTCCCAAATAAACAACCAAACACAGTGCATCACTTAATCTCAAAACCTTAGGAATATCACTTAATGTTTTAGCAAATATTAGGTTAAATATTGGAACTAGCTCATCCTCTTCTTTCTCAATGCTCATAAATTTATTTATCATAGAAATAGAATTGATTCTTTCACCAAATTTCTCCATGAAAACTACTTTGAACTCACTCTAAGAATAGATAGAGCATGTTCGTAAATCAGAGAATCAATCTCTTGAATCTCCCTTTAGAGACTGCACAAATAGCCTGATTATCACATCCTCATGATCGACCTCAAAGTCATCCATTAAATTATTGAATTCTTCCAAATGCTTACTTGTTGACTCACTCTGTGTACCACTAAATTTTGGTAGCTTATTTTTTATTTCAGGTGGAATAACATTTTGGTAACCAATAATTCCACTAAAATTGATGGCTCTAGTTATCTTTCAGAGTTAAAAATTCTTCGACAACCTGGTTGGAGCTTATTACAAAGCATGGTTGCACTAGGAACCATACAAGGATGCATATATTTGATGATACACTTTCTTACACCCTTAAAAGCCTTTTCATATCAACATTGCAGTTACAACTTTAGGGTACTTCACACTTCTTTTACAACCTAATATTAAGCTCTTATAATGCAGATTTCCATCTCAACTTGCTTAAGATCGTCTAAATGAATTTCTTCAAAGATATTTCATACTTCACTTCATAGTAGATTTTGCAATCTAGTAATATAGAAACATGCAGAAGAATCACTACTATTCCCTTTCTTAGTGCTTAGACTCACTCAATAGGGAAATGAATTTTTCCATGACTTTCAAATATGGTTTTCATATACAAATGTATCCTTCTTGAGAACCAAAATGAAAAATACCTGGGTATGTTGTAGTTACTATAGAGTTTTTCTTCTTGAATGGAAATATTGTAGATCTGAAACTTTCTTCACATCTTTAGCAAGGTCTTTAGATAGAGCCGCCACCTCTCTTCACAAAGGACTAAACTTCAAGCAATATGAAGCCCCTTCAAAGATGAATTTTGTTTTGGGTCTTCTCCAAAAAAAGAGTCACACATAAATTCCTTGAAATTTCTACAACAAAACCACTTCCAAGTTTGAAAATTTCTCAATATCTGAACTAGATGTTTAGATTCACCAAATTCTTGACTCTTAAGGCTAGATGATCTTCTATCAGATATTTCTCAAAGTTGTCCCCAATGGAGTCTCCATTTATGTTGGTGTTTTTTCCAATAGAACCTTGAAGTTCTCTAAACAACACCCAACCCTTGGGCTCAAGAATCTTCAAAGCCAGTGGCCAACAAATGAGAAAAATATTCTAAGACCTTCACTCCTACTCTTTGTGCTATGTGGAACCTAGGAGGGTGCACCTTATTGTGCTCAAGTGATACTTATCTAATTGTGAACACATTTCTACATTGATTGACTTGTATTAATTACAAATAAATGTAATTCACTAAATATTTGGCATACCTTTGAGTAAATTATTATCTGTTTGTTAGAAATCAAGGAATACTTCAAACTCATAATTCACAACTGAGAGATGTTTTAATGATTTTTTTTCTCATTTAAAATCCATAGCCAAGCGCATCACTAGTTCATTTACTTGCAAGATTTCCTAACAAATAGACCAGTGCTTTATCAATTGGGACAATGGAGTCAAATACACAATAACCAGTAATATATCAACCATTTAATTCAGACATTGACGGACTATTGTCATACTCCTTTGTAGTATTCAACTCACTATATCTAGAGTACTACTTATTAACAAATCTTGTATTCATCACTCATAGACTTGTGACTTTATCTAAGCATTTTAGCCAACTCTTTGAAATTGAAGCCAAAAAAAATTCACACATCCAATTAAAACAACTAGAGATGAACAAAAATGTCATTGATCACTTTCATTTATAATCTACAAGGGAATTACATAGGAGAGTACACACTTGAGAAATACAATTTTCTTTTATATATGTGGCTTCTATAAAAACTAATTTAAGATTCTTACATACATGACTTATAACCAAGATAAATTACTTTTCTATTCATTGATATTTTCTAGAGAATGCCTTTTCTAAACTTATCTTTTCACCTAGACCATTTTGAGACCTAAAAATCGAACCCTATAATGACCCCTAAAATTCCTTTTATAGAATAAGGGAGCAACAAGCATCGGGATCAATTACAGTTACATTTCATTTCATTTGAAGATAATTTGCACTAGAATTTGAGATGTTCCCCAATTAGTTACATGTAATCATTGTAGAATATGGAAGAGTAAAAGACAAAACTCCACATCCTTTGAATGAAGACTTGTTAGCCCTTCAAAAGTAATAGTTTGTTATTGCAGTAGCATTGAATCACCTTGTCCTTATTGACAAAAGAAGATTCTCCATTCATATCCCAAGCAAAATTTTGTATACCACCCAAAAAAAAGAATAATTGTCATGAAATTTAGGAAGTTTGGCACTTCTCCAACACACCAGCCCAAAATATCTCTACATCGGCACTAAAAAACAAAAGAACACAAACATGTTGAAGAGGATGATCCTGATATGGTGGGTATGGTGTCATAAAAAAAAAAAAATGGGGTGGAGACATCACTTTGAGTCATCAGCATCAGAGTATGCTCGCCAACGTCTTTTTCATGGTGGAACTGGAGGAACTATCACTACTTCCTCATCAAAATACTCAAAAGTCACTAGTGAAAGGGCATAATGGCCATATTTCAGATCAGTGTCACCTCCACTATCTAAAGGGTTATCAGAAACCTAAACGGGAGAATTATGTCTACCTGGATAAGCCTTACGATACTTACACCTTTTCTTTGGCTTCTTTTCATATTGAACCAGATCCTTCCTCTTAAAATTGACCAGTTCTGAAACTATCTGGCTTCTCAGGTGGTAATTACTCCTTACACCATATTTCTTGAATTTCCTAGACACCCTTCTACCCTTTGGTGTTTCAGGAGCACCTAGTGTTTTAATTTCATCTTCATGAGCATTGTCCTTAGACTCAAGAAAATTCAGTCTCATGGACCTTAAGACTGGCTTAATAGACTCACCTGACTTACTCATTTTCATAAGGAAGATTCCTAACTAGTAGAAAACCCTCACCAACCTACTCTCAAACAACTTAATTTTCAATCTCTGAATGCAAATTGTAAATGAAAAATGTGGCTATCAGTCCTCATTATATCGAGCCATCAAAGTGTGGTAACCACTAACACTTAAGAATCGCTTATGTGAATGAGCTTACAATAATTTGCTTTGATTTTTAAATCTTAGTCGTTGATCACACTATAGGATAAATCAATGGATAGTTATCATGAGTGTAATTAATCATGAAAAAGCTTAATTGTATGCTATTAATGTTGTTTCCTAATCAGAAAAGCCATAAGTAGATATACACCCACTCTGTATACATGTTTAACCACATACTTAGCATTTATTAAAGCCTATCATGTCATAGTTACCCGTTCACCTGTGGGAATTATTAGACTTATATTTTGTCACAACAAGATAGCAGGGAGTGATCTTTATTCGATCTTAGAATATTAGCCTGTACCCCGCCTTGATTTATTTTCACCTTCTCACATATACTAGCAATTGACAGAAATAACGACTATAATCTCAAACACATGCCAAAATAATAAGTTCAAATATGGCACTGTTCTTATCACAGTGCCATCTTGACTAAATTTAGCAACATTCCATCTTCACTAGAGTCCATCAGAATGTTTAGAATATTTCCACATGGCAATTGCCTACTTGCCCATTGTGAAACTAGAGATATAAGTGGGCCCTTCATGGGATGGCGGGGAGTGGTTAGGATTGACCCACATCATCTGTCATCAACCATCGATCTCTTTTCTTATGAAGGATTCTCTATCTCCAAAGCTTGGCGGGTAGGGAATGGCCAAGATGTGACCACATCATTTAACAACCACCGTTGATTTCCTTTTGATACCATTCGCTGATCACTAAGAGACATTAGGCCCACCATATAAAGGTTACACATGTATAATGCCTGTTAGCCCATGTGATCACTTCACCTTAATGAATAAGATGGATGGGAATGCAGGGAACAGTCTTGATGAATACACGTGTTGTCCAGTGCCTATCGTTGATCTCTCTCAAAGCTACACCTACTGGCCTTTTAGAAGTATTTGTCCCACTACCTGACATGACACATGGCAACCTTGCCAGCCTGTTTGAATATTTTAATGAACAATAATATGAAATGGGCACGTGGGGAACAGTTGAGATTCATATGCGATGATCAAATGGTAATCTCAAAACTGAAATCTGCACATGCCGCAAATGTTAATTTTAAAAGGTAGCCAATACTAGGCGGATGTGAACTTGAACCTTAGGAATGAATACTTAAGACTTAAGTAATTAAGTATGAAAATAAAGCCCACACATACGAAAATTTAAGCACTAAAAGGGCATCAGGTGACCGACAAACCTAAACCTAGGGGGCTAGTTAAAACAATGATTCAAATGGCATAAGTGGTGACTTAGACAACAAGAGATTGGGAGAAACAAGTCTATGTAGAATTAGAACAACCAAGGATTTTTAGGCTTGTAGGTCAAGTTTGAGAGGTTTTGGCAACACCAACCCTAAAACAGTGATGAGGAACACAACCGTAAGCCAAAAATGAGGGTCCAAGCCAAGTATTTGCAAAATTTAAAATGGAACCAAGAGAATTTTTAGAGGGGTTCCATCAAGTCAGAGGAGAAAATGGATTTTTCAAAGTTAGATGAAGTCCTTGTCATATTGGAAGTAAGAGGGTTGGATGACAAAGTACTAGAAAAAAGTGACAAAACTTCCTCTAGCATTGGACAATTGTTAAATGGTTAGGTGGTTATCTATAGTGAATGTTCATACAATGTATTTTTGAAGGGTTATGTGACTGAGTTATTATATAGTGAATTTGTTAATCTTTAGTTGATCAATGTTAGAGGGGATTGTGGTTATGTGTTGTGATGGATCATATAGTGGGTTTTTGAAGGTGAAGGTAACTATAGTTTATTTCTTAATCATGTTATTTTAGATTAGTCAAAGGTAGGGGAGGGGTGGTTACCTCCTCTATAATTTGTTCTATAATATGTGTCTTATTCAGTTTTATAAGGTGATAAAAATAGGTTTGATGTGAATTAATCTTTGATAAATTTTAAAAAACTAGTAGAATATTCTTAGTTAATCCTCCATATCTTGATCTATTCTAATACAGTATACCTTGTAAATTCTTACCTTGGTATATTGAATTATTGCAAAGGGGTTTGAACTATTCATTTCCATGCTCTTCTTGGTCTATAACATAGTGAAGCATAAAATGAACCTACTAAATTTTCTTTGGTTTTTCAATTTATGAAAGCTTAAGCCAAGAAAAACATAGAAAGACTAAGAAAAATAATATTATTCTTTTTACATGCATTGAATGGAACAAACACATCAAAGGAACTCAAATTATCTTCCTCTATAAAGAAGAGAAATTTGGTAGTGTTGGTTGATAAAGGTAGTACACATAGCTTTATTAATAGAATATTAGAAAGCGAGCTTGATTTTTTGGTGTATCCAATCTCTAACTTCTTGACCATGATAGCTAATGGAAAAACAAGAATTATTATAATGGTATATTGCATCATATAAAACTCCAAATGTGAGATTATCACTTAGAATTAGAAAAAAATTCTATCCTAATTAGAGGAGTAGATATAGTATTATGAGTGTAATGCATTAAAAAATTGGGAACAATATCCTTAAATTTAACAAATGATTCATATAAGTTTGTATGAATGGTAAAATTTTCAAAATTATATGGATACAATCACTTAGATATAGGATATAGAATAGGAGGACAACTATATTGTATAGAAGTACAAGGTGTAAAAACTCAAGATCGATCAAAGATTCAACAGATAATTGAACACCATCAATAAGCATTCAAAAAACCCAAGGGTCTACTCCAACCAATGATCATGATCATGCCACTGAATTAATAACAATAACCATTTCTCATCCCAATAGAATTCCATATTTATCTCCAATTATCATGCTTAACAAGTAGGATGGGTCATGGAGAATGTTCTTACATTACAAGGAGCTTAACAAGATTAGTCAAAAAATCAAGTTTCATATTTTTTGTTATTGATAAATTGATAGATGAATTAAAGAATATAGTTTTCTTGACTAAGCTAGATTTATATTTAGAGTATCATGTTCAACTAATGGACAAGGATATGATTGCATTTAAAACACACGAGGAGCATTAGACATTCTTAGTTATCTTATTCAAATGGTAACACTAATTTGCAATTAAATATTTAAATCCTCATAAATTTAATGTTCCACCTATTTCTTCAATAGTTGGTGTTAGTATTTTTCAATGAAATATTCATCTATTGTAAAACATGAAATGATAAATAATTCATGGAAAAGATTCTATAATTGCTAAGCATTGAAGGAAATAATTTTTTGGGGAGATAGAAATGTTATCATAGTAATATTCTATAATCCTAAGTATAACAAGGAAAAGCACTTGTGACATTCTTTACCCTAATAGTTTCATTTATTACTTTTAGATATTACTCAAGATGGCAGTTAAAATAAAGGGGTATCTCCCTACATAATAACACATGTAAATAAGGAAAAAGAAGACTTTTAATCCATCATAGATTCAAAATATTAAATTAGCATACTATTTTCTAATTTCTAGATGGTATCTTATGAAGTGGTCTACTATTTTACTAATTATTTCACTTATTTCTAATTAGAACATTACACATTAAAAAAATAATTATAAAGAACACTTCTAAATTATTTATAAATAAAATAAAGTTATATATCAAAACTAAATTAATTGTGAAAGAAAATTTATAATTAGAATACTTCTTTGAGACAAATATGTGGTTATACATGTAGACACTAAAATTTGGTCTAAGTCTCTGACTTCAATTTCTTCATAATTCGTATTTTCATAATCATGATTAAATAATGTTAATTATTTAATTATTCTCTAAAATTCATTATTCCTCAATTAATTAAATAAACTTGATTATTTAATTAATTCATTTTAACATGTATTCCTCTATTAATTAAATAAACTTAAATATTTAATTAATTCTTATTATCTTTATTCAAATTCTGATTAATTAAATAAATGTTCTTTATTTAATTACATCACTAATCAACGTTATCCTCTTTCTTAAATTAAATAAATTCTTATTTAATTTATCCTAATTAGATTTTTTACTATAATTAAAAAAATACTGTAATTATTTAATTATTCATCCTTTCCTCAATTATTTATTTAATTTAATCCTTAAATGTCAAATGTTTAATTAAATAATCATTTAATTCATAAAAGTCTATTTTGGACATATTCTTCTATATTTAGATAATTGTTTAAGTTATCTAACTATTAATTTCCACTTGATTTGAGATCTATTTAAATCAGTTAGTTATCTCCTAATTTAATGACTGATTGTCTTTCATGAATAAACTCTATCATAACCAGTCTGTTATCTAGTTTTAATTCTTATGCATGTAGACATTTATTAATTAAATATCCTTATCTAATTAATTAATTTATGTGTGCATTTGAACAAATCGTTTTATTTATTCTATCTTTATCCTTTTCATGCAAACATTATTCTTCTAATTTTTGAATACTTTCAACTAGAGATTAAATCATTATTTAATCTTGATCTCTATTCTTAGGTTTTATCACTCACGTCCGTTCTAATAGTTATCTCAATGCATGTTGAATCTTTTAATCTAAATCGTTCGTCTATCTTTCGATCTCGACCTCTTATTCGAATAATCAATTTTCCATAAATTCATCTAACTTTCATCAATGTCTCTCCTTCCCAAATTGTATGACTTTTGGAGCACTTGTTAATCTTTGATATTTTGCTATAATCACATTCATCAAGGCTATATTTGCACACATATTGAAAATTTAAAGGCAAGAATATCGTCATGGAAAAATAGAGGACAATCGAGGTCATTCATGGAAGGATGTAGATATTGGGTGAGATCGCTCTTTGTTTACATTTATAATTTCCCTTGTGCTTTGTTGTTTAGCTTTAGATTATGATTCGAGTTTAATTGCTTTGTTATTGCTTTAATCCCGCTTTGTTTTCATGATGTTACAATATGTCTTTTTAAATTTTACACCAAATATTTGTAAATACTTAAATATTTCACCATTAAAAAGGGATATTTATTTTAATAAACATTTATATTTATTTTTTATTTTTATTCTTAGTTAACTCCATTAGTTATTGCCATCTGCAATAGATCAAACATTTATTTATTTATTTTATCCGAGAATTTTATATCAAATTCACAGTCACTTAGCTATCTAATATAGGGTATTGAATTTTATATTTGATGTTGAAGAGTTAAGGATTGAGAGGTATCTATTCTACCAAAATCAACTTACACATGATAGTAATTTCATCCTTTATAATGTTGGTGTCTTGCATTCAACAAGAGATTTCTGATAGATTAGTTCAGAATCTTTCAACTTCACTTACAGACCAAAAAAAACCATTACAATACATCAAACATTTGAGATGGGCATGATTCACTTGTAAGAGACCCAGATTATTTGAGATGGGCATGATTCACTTGTAAGAGACCCAGATTTTAGTTAGATTACTACTCGGAATAGAACAGAACCTATAACTTTTAAAACAAAACCTGTAACGACTAGAAACAGAACCTATAAGTAAAGTTTCTCTAACGGCAGGTTATGCGAGCCTTCAATGGGTATTTCATTGACATGGTGAAGGAAGGTATATGCCTAGTTAGATCTGGAGGTTTTCCTTCCTTCACACATGCCCACTCAAATTTACTCAATAAATTGGCAAGAGTGATGGGAACATGAATGTTAGCAAGGTCCATTCCTGCACATAGTCGTCTTCCTGCTCCAAATGGTAGATACGACATTCTCACCTTGTCGGAGTCCTTATTGTCAAGGAATCTCTCCGGAATAAACTGATCAGGCTCTTTCCATTCTCCAGGATCGTTGCAGACACTGTGCAAATTCAAAAGCAATGATGATTTCGCTGGTATGGTGATGCCCATCACCTTACACTCGTCCACAGTTTGATGTGGTATTGCAAGCGGTGCTATGGATTCTTTTCTCAGCGTCTCCTTAACAACAGCTTGCAAGTATGGCAGCTTCCCCAAATCCTCCAAACATAACAAGTTGTCCATTTTTCCTTCCACAGCGTTGCTTACTTCCTGATAAGCCCTTTCTTGTATGTGTGGATGGGTTATGAGATAAGCCAGAGCCCATTCTAGAGCTGTGGAAGTGCTGTCTATTGCGAGAAGGAAGAGCTCGAACAAGTTTAAGGCTATTTCTTCATCGGAGAACTTTAACTTGTGCTCTTCATCATCTTCTTCGCCCACAGAAAGCAAACAATTCAAATAGCAATCGGGAGCACTCTTCTTGAAGTATACACGATAACTGCGAGCAAATTGAATGAGAGGGAATAACAGCTGCAGAATAGCATCGCGGAGAGACTTCCATTTCTTTTCACTTCTTCTTGCCGAAGGAATAAAGTAACGAGCATAAGGAAATGAATCCAATAGCATATTATCTCCATCGGCTAAGCTCATATTCTCAGCAATTAGTTCATTCAGCGTGACGAGGAAACTCTGGTCTTGGAAGTGAGGACCAAAGCATAATCGGGCGAGAAAACTCATTGCCATCATTTTCAAGGCATGCAAAGGCCTCACCACACCATTATTGGCTTCCTTCTCCTTTGCTAAGGTGTTGAAGAGATCAGTGACACTTGCCTGATGAGAAGAACTCTGGCTTTCAACGTGGAAGGGACTCAGAACACTGTTGCGGAGAAGCTTTCTGAACTTAGTCCAGTGTTCATTGCAGGGAGAAACAAGGGTGGTTTTGAAGTTTGCAGTCGTGTATTGCCTGGAGTAAACCGTTGGTCGATCTGCGAAATTGGAGGCTTGGTTTACCAGCGCCTCCCAGACTGCAGTTTGGCCACTGAGAATTACCATATGCGATGGCCCCATCCACACTGTCATTACGGGGCCATACAACTTGGCCATATCTGTCATAGTCGAAAGAAAATTGTCGCCTTTCACTATCTGATGCAGGTTGCCTATTAACGGTAGCTTGGGAGGACAAGGAGGCCATTTATTGCTCTTGCTTCATATTGATAACAGCAAGTTACGAGCTAAGGCAGCAGTACATGCGAGAAACAGTGAAGTGAGAACAAGTAATATGGTACTCCCCGCTCCCATGGGCAACTGGAAGAAATGGAGGAACTCAACATAATTACTAGCACCCAGTATTGTATCCATGCTACAACCACAGGTTATCTCAGAGCTGCGATTGCTTTTCCTATCAGGGTATAAGGATATATAATGGTACACAGATTTCATTGTCGAATTATTTTAACTCCTTACAACTGAACAACCCGCGCGAGCTAAAACCAAATTTCAAATATTCGGAGACAAGAAAAGCCCTTATCGGCATCTCCTCTGTCACTGTTGAAACTTTAAAATCTGAGATTCCTGCCAGGGCATCCCGAATATTGTACTCGGTTTTGCTTTGTATTATTTAATATAAATGGATGTGCTCCCCAATCAAATGCATTTAGCGATTAAAAAACAGTTCGAGCTATAGAATCTACCGACCTACTGGCTGTCATCATACGAGGGAAGTGATTTACTTGAAATTTTGTCTTTATCGAAACGAAATCAAATTTCAAATATTCGCAAATAATGATAATAACTAGCAATCGCACATTGGTGTGCAATGGGTACGCCGAAGAGGTGTGGAAGGTCAATTAGGGAAAATTTTGGTTTATTTCTTTTTTCATAGATTTGTGTAGTACATGAGGTCAATTGATAGGTTATTTTAAAAATGATATTGTTGTTGGGATTAAGGTGTTTCAACCTTAGAGTCTCAATATGGTGAATTATTTTTTAATTGTTGCATAATTGTTTTTATCCTAAATTATTAACTTCTTAAGTTGTCATTCATGTTTGTGCGACCTCTTTGTGAGGTGGCATCCTACATGGCACGTGATGAGATGGCATAATCCCCATTTTTTAGGAAGTTGGAACTCACTTGGAAGATACTATATTTTGGGGAGATGTTGACATATATTTCCATTTTGGAGTGGAAATTGATTTGGCAATTTCCTTTGTTGACTAAAGAGTCTTGGTTTGCAAATTCTATTATGGATTGGAGTTGTATTTTAGCAGCTGGAAGTTGTGGTGGAGTTCATGTTTGTTAAGTGGTGTGAGGTAAAGAAAACACCTATTCTTGGTTATTGCAGTTTCTATGATAGACTTACATTGTATTTGATAAGATGACCGTTATATATGAGATAGATGTTGTTGCTTTTGGAAGTTGCTACATGCAATGTTTCATGGATTAGCAAGTTATTGTTTTTGACACAACTTACCTCTTGGGCTTTGAAGTTGGTTTTGGAAACCATGGGAGCCTACATTATCATGTTGAGCTCTATTTATATGTTGGTTCCTTAACACATTTTATGAGACAGGTTGAAGATTTTCAGAGATGTTATTATGTTGCCAGAATTATTCCAAAATGCTATAATAGTGTGAAAACTCTTGAAGAGCATAGCTCTGAGATTGTATTGTAACTGTTATTGTTGTTGATTAATACAATTAAGCTAAGTGTTTGGAGTGTGGGTTTTTTCCTGAAAGGGTTTCCCCACATATATGATGTGTTATGAGTTTATTCTATTTGAATACCTATTTATGTGTTTTTTAGAGTGCATTTGAATCTATAAATGCTAATTGGTTTGGAATTTTTTGCAACTCTCTCCTAATAGATTCAGTGTAGGAAACTGTTTCTGCCACCCGTGTTTCCTTTTAGTTGGTATCAGAGCCTAGCTAGCTTTGATTCTATTGTTGGGTTTGAAGGTTTTTTTGAGCTAATCTAAGTTTCAATGGGAGTTTTGTAGAAGTGATTTTCTTGATATCCTGTTGCAGAAAAAGATGGAAAGCACATCTAGAAGGATTGAGAAGGAGAATGATTATTTCAGTGAAGCATTGATTGTAGCTTTGGCAATGTAGACATCGGAAGATGTGTGGTTAATTAATTTGGGAGCATCTTTTCACATGGCATCACATAGAGATTGATTCTTGAAAAATAAAGAATATGATGGTGGAAAGGTGTATCTCGGCGATGATTCTCATTTGAATATAGTTGGTCGTGGAAGAGTTAATCTACAATTCCCGGATGGTAGAGTGAAGGGAATTGATGATGTGTTGCATATCTCGAGTTTGGTATGAAACCTACTTTCAGTGAGTAAATTGAATGATGAGGGTGCGCAAGTTGTCTTCTCAAGTGGAGGATGCAAGATGACTAGAGGAGCTATGGTTTTGGCTAGAGGAGTTTGGATAGGAACCTTGTTCAAGCTAGATGCATGCACAGTACAATGCAATACTTCTTCTGACAAACCAAAGAAGAAATTAAGTTGGATTCTTCATCCTCGCTGTCAGATCGAGTAGAAAAATCTATAGCAACTACATTTGATGGTCATGCATTTTGGGTACCTAAGGGTGCTCATTCCTTGGAAATGAAGCTTCCTATGGAGAAGATGATGTTATGGCACTAGAGACTTGGCCATATTGGTGAGAAGAGTCTCAGAACCTTGAAATATAAGAGCCTTGTAGAAGGCCTTGAAGATTGCAATCTCGAGTTCGATTTCTGTGAACATTGTATCTTTGGTAAACAAAACCATGTGCAATTTTATAAAATTTCTCATAAGCCTTATGGGGTTTTGGACTATGTGCATTCTGATGTTTTTGGTTCTGTGAATGTTCCTTGGTTAGGAAAATCTGTATATATATTTTTTTTCATAGATGATTATAGTAGGACATTTATTTATTTTCTCAAAAGTAAAATTTAAGTCTTCATTCAGTTTAAGGAGTTTAAATCCTTGGTAGAAAATCAGACTGGTAGAAAGATAAAGTGTTTGAGGACTGACAATGGTGGTGAGTTTTGTTCCACAAAATTTTATAAGTTCTATAAAGAACATGGGATTGAAAGGCATAACACAACTCCATATATCCCTCAGCATAATGGAGTTGTAGAGAGAATGAACAAGACATTGATGGAGAGGGCTAGGAGTATGTTGAGTGGTGTTGGCCTTGAGTAGAATTTTTGGGCTGAAGTTGTTTCCACTGCATGTTATCTGGTAAACAGATCTCCTACATTAGCTCTTGTTGATAAGACACCTATGGAGGCATGATCGGGAAAGAAGACTTCATTGATACATCTTCATGTGTTTGGTTGCGAGGCATATGCTCATGTGCCGAGGGAGAAAAGGTCAAAGTTGGAAAAAAAGGCTGTCAAGTGTATCTTCATTGGATATGGTATTGGTGTGAAAGGGTACAAGATTTGGGATCTAGTGGCCAAAAATATTCTCTATAGTTGAAGTGTTATCTTCTGAGAGATGAAACCTTCTTTCTCTATTTTGCAGCCTACAGAAGAACAAAAGAAAGATGTGGTTCAACTTCCTCTTGACTTGAAGAAAGTTGAACCTGAAGCCCATAATGGAACTAATGATGAGGAGAACTTGAGAAGCTCTGAAAGTTTTGAAGAAGATGAAGAACCTCAACCTCAGCCAGCGAGGAGGTCTACATGTGAGAAGTGATGATTAGGATAGATATGGATATTCATTATTGGATTCAAATTGTGTTTTTGCTTTGATTGCTAACATTAATGAGCCTAGGACAGTTAGAGAGGCTATGGGTATGGATGATGCAGTTTCCTAGTTAAAATCCATGGATGAAGAAATGGTTGCATTAAAGAAAAATAATACTTGGGATCTGGTACCTTTTCTTGAAGGACGTAAACCTGTTGGTTGTAAATGGGTGTTCAAGAAAAAATTGGGTCCTGATGGTAGTGTTGAGAAGCATAAGGCATGGTTGGTTGTGAAGGGGTATTCTTAGAAGGAGGGAATTGACTTTGGTGAGATTTTCTCTCATGTAGTGAAGTTGACATCCATTCATTTTTTGTTATCACTTGCTACAACATATGATATAGAGATTGAGTATATGGATGTGAAGACAACGTTCCTTCATGATGACTTGGAGGAAGAGATTTACATGTCATAGCCAAAGCACTTTGTGGTTAAAGGTAAAGAAAATGTAGTTTGCAAGTTGAAAAATTCTTTGTATGGTCTTAAGTAGTCTCCTAGAATCTGGTATAAGAAATTTGACACCTGTGTGTTGAGTTTGGGATTTCAAAGATCTAAATATGACCATTGTGTGTATTTAAAAACTGAAAATGGTCACATTCTCATTATTTCATTGTATGTAGATGATATTTTTTTTTTTGGGAATGGTAGTATGATTTTACAGTTGAAGTTCCAGCTGTTAGCACAGTTTGATATGAAAGATCTAGGTGCAACAAGGTATATTCTAGGGATGGAGATCAGAAGAGAGAAAACTAACAGAAAGCTTTGATTAAGCCAAAGCAAGTATGTGAATACGGTGTTGGAAAAATTCAACATGTCATCTTACAGATCCTTGGTAGTTCCTATTTTGCATGGGATGAAGTTATCTGTTGAGGATTGTCCAAAATATCCTATTGAGATTGAGGACATGACTAGAGTAATGTATGCAAGTGTTGTAGGTAGCCTAATGTATGCTATGGTCTGTACGAGGCCAGACATTGCCAAAGCAGTGGGAGTCTTGAGTCGGTTTATGGCTAATCCTAGATGAGTGCATTGGGATGCGAGGAAGAGATTTTTTAGATATTTGCAAGGTACTTCTAAGCATTCCTTATGTTTTCATGGTTATCCTACTGGACCTCAACATTCAATTTGTATTTGTGGGTTTGTGGATTCAGATTGGGCTGGTGACATTGACAGCATAAGATCCACCAATGGTTATGTTTTCATGATGTTTGTTGGTGCTATCAGTTGGATGAGTAAGTAGCAAGATTTACTTTATCCACGACAGAAGCATAGTATATGGAAGCCACTCATGCTTGTAAGGAACCATTTGACTTAAGCATTTGTGTTCTGATATTGGTTTTGATTTTGGACAAATTACGATCTATTGTGACAGTCAAAATGACATTAGCTTAGCTAAGAATCCTACTTCCCATGCAAGAACAGAGCACATTGATGTACAATTTCATTTTTTTTGTGATATGGTAGAAGATGGAAAGGCGAAGTTGGAAAAGGTTGATACTTTAGCGAATGTGGCAAATGCATTGACAAATCTAGTGAGCACTAAGAAGTTCAGATGTTGTACCAGTTCCATGGGCCTTGCGAACTTGAGCAGTTGATGTTGTAGACTATTAACAGATCTTTAAAAAGTGGGAGAATTTTGGGATTAAGTTGTCTCAACCTTAGAGTCTCAACATGGTGAATTATTTTTTAATTGATGCATAATTGTTTTTATCCTAAATTATTAACTTCCTAAGTTGTCATTCATCTTTGTGGGACCTCTTTGTGAGGTGGCATCCTACATGGCACATGATGAGATGTCATAATCCCACTTTTTTAGGAAGTTGGAGCTAACTTGGAAGATACTATATTTTGGGGAGATGTTGGGTATGTGCAAAATCATCATAGAAAAAAAAGGCCCTTAAGTGGCAAAAAATTCAGAAAAATCAGAGTTAGGCAACTTGATGTAAAAATTTGAATAAGTTATCTATATTATTTCAAAAATATGTAGGAATAGAGTCTATAGAAAATTGAATGTAGTTTCTAAACTACTATGTTCATATTTTTTTTTTAAATCTATTTAGTGAAAATTTGAAATTTCAATGCAGTAGTACTTAAATTTCAGGGAAAAAATAAGAAGTAGGTGTTTGTCTGACCACCCTAACCATAATAAAATGATATTATTTTTTATAATATTTTAGACATAAGTATAAGACTCATGTCTGGATGTGATGCATATTTTTTTGTAATTTTTTTCGAAGTAAATAATTAATTGGAATTTTATTATAACTTTAAAAAATATTAAAATCGTGATGTCCCACCATTAACTTGGTCAAACTACATTAAATCAATTATTTTTTTTAATCCTATAGTATGCTGAAGCAAGAATGTGATGGATGTTTTGGATTTAAAAAGTATGATATCATTTGAAGCTATAGAATTTTTTCAATTAGCCTATCAATCAACAGTTTAGTCCTAATTCAAATAGAAAATGAATAATAAATATTTATTAAATTCAAATTAAAACATAATTTAGATTGGTGGAAGATGAGAATCTCCTTTAAAAACCCTTTTCATTTCATAAATTTTGGGTAAAAAAAATGTCATTAGCCACATACCCTACAAATACCCATCATATTGCCACTTTTTTGGCCCATCATGATCTTGCACATACCCTGTTGACATATATTTCCATTTTGGAGAGGAAATTGATTTGGCAATTTCCTTTGTTGACTAAAGAGTCTTGGTTTGCAAATTATATTATGGATTGGAGTTGTATTTTATCAGCTAGGAGTTGTGGTGGAGTTCATGTTTTTTAAGTGGTGTGAGGTAAAGAAAGCACCTATTCTTGGTTATTGCAGTTTATATGATGGACATACATTGTATTTGGCAAGATGACTATTATAGATGAGATAGGTGTTGTTGCTTTTGGAAGTTGCTACGTGCAATGTTTCATGGATTAGCAAGTTATTATTTTTTGACACAACTTACCTCTTGGTCTTTGAAGTTGGTTTTGGAAACCATGGGAGCCTACATTATCATGTTGAGCTCTATTTATATGTTGGTGCTTTAGCACATTTTATGAGACTAGTTGAATATTTTTAGAGATGTTGTAATGCTGCCAGAATTATTCCAGATTCTTGTAATAGTGTGAAAACTCCTGAAGAGCATAGCTCTAAGATTTTATTGTAACTATTATTGTAGCTGATTAATACAATTGAGCTAAATGTTTGGAGTGTGGGTTTTTTCCTGAAAGGGTTTTCCAACATATATGCTATGTTATGAGTTTATTCTTTTTGAATATCTGTTTATGTGTTTTTTAGATGTGCATCTGAATCTGTAAATGTTAATTGGTTTAGAATTTCTTACAACTCTCTCCTGATAGATTCAATGTAGGAAATTGTTTCCGCCACCTGTGTTTCCTTTCAATTGTTTATATATTATTATTATTACTATTATCATACTATTAATTATATTTTATATTTTTATTATATAATAATAATATTATTATCTTTATTTTATTTTATGTATTAATTATTATATTCACCACATACTCTCTAATATATTAATACATATAGTTTTTTTTTAATCTATTCAAAGATCAATTAAATTATGAAATAGTTTAAACTAGCGCTCGCATCCCAATGAGGTGTAATGGTTATGCCGATAGTAGGATATACTCTGGCAATATATTGAAGGACAAGGGAAAAAATTGCCAAAAAATATAAATTGCTTTTCTTAAGACTAACTATTTATAGCAAAAGTCAATTGATGTTGGGGTGCGAGAATATTTGAATATGAATAAATGAAACTTAATTTAAATTGCTATGTTATGCTAAACGGTTTTACAACATAATATTTTTTGTACAATGAAAGAAGATTTGTAACTTAAAAGGTCAATAATCAAAAAATGCATGTTGTGGGAAAATATTTTTATAATACAAAAACTATTTTATGATACATCAAAACCACTAACTCAAGAGATTGGTTATGTATAATACAATTGTTGGTGGTTGACGACGAGATTCTTAGTGTTTTATCCACTCCTGCAACTGAGAATAATCATTTTAGGTGAATTAATTGCTTGTGTGTTGTTGTCTGTCATTCTCAAAGACTTTTGTTAAACAATTCATGGGTTAGAACATTAATAATAATAATATTGAGTACCCATCTTCATTTGATAATAATTTGATTATTCACTATATCTTAAAAGCATTTTTAAAATGGTAGTCTAAATATTGTTTGTGATTCTTTAAATGAAAAGTCAACATCTAACTATAATATATTTCAACATCTAGATATTTTTCCAAAAAACCAAACAAATTTGTTTGAAAGTGCTACACCTAGGTAATAATATCATTGGACATGTCTTATAAAGGTACACACTTCCAAGGGGTTTACGTGGGAAATTTTCTGACCAATCCAATAATAAGTGAAAGCAACACTTTTCTTACCTATCTTATCCATCAATTTCTACTTTTACCTCATTGGAAAGATAGCTAACACCCAAAATGTTATAGTTCTCCATTGCATCCATTTGATCCTCTTTAATATGTAGGAGCGCTGACAACACTTGACTTATTGTTGGTCATTCATCTGGTATTTCTTTTGTACATAGTAAAGATATCTTCAATAAATTATGCACTTTTCCTTCTTTTTTTCATTGGATATCTCCTCCATTAGAGATGTATCGACCAGTTCAGCTACACCGCCACTAGCCATAACACCATTTTTAATCCACTATTGCAAACTTATCCCTTCACCACTATTAGACAACAAATTTAAGCTAGTAGGTCTTTTTCTCGTCAACAACTCCATCAAAACAATGTCGAAGCTAAAAATGTCTGTTTTTTGGAGTCACAAGCGCCATATATACAAACCCTGTGAAAACATCAAAGAATAAATTTTACTATAACATACTTCAATAGGATGGGAAGATTATATATGAAAATGTTGACTTCTTAGTTGCCTTTTGTTGTCCTTGATGACAAAACTAGTTGGCATGCTCTTTGGTATTCATGTTTATGGTGATTCAGGATTTTAATGATATATTGGCTCTTGATGTTTATTGTTGGATCATATGGTGATAATTCTGGTTTATGGCATGCTTCTTTAGTTTCAAATTCAGATACATTCATATTTGGTATTGATATCTTGTGGTACTAATGTTTGGAGCTTCATGTGTATACAACAAGTTTACTTGGTTCTAACATGGCACATACAGGTGATGTCATTGTAGTGGGAAGATTCATTGCATGTGATATCATTTTATGGTACTTTGTGATATGTTTTCAGTTGATGTTTATCACATTGATCTTGGCATATGATATTTAATTGTCCTTGAGCTTTCACATAACATTTTTATTGGAGGTAAAGTCACACATGGCTTTAATTTGGAATGGTATATTTTTGTGATTACCATCTTATATGATATTGATGCTATGATTTTTAAAATATTATTAAAAGCCTCTATAATAAAAGGCTCAGGCTTATCATATGACATAAAGCTCATATTTTATTGATATCGGCCTTTCCATTGACTTAAGTCTTAATAAAAAGACTCAGGATCCTTTTTGGCTTTCACTCTTTATTTGAATGATTATCGGTGGTTGACTTAGTGTTTTGGAACTGACAGCATACATTTGGTCATCATGTGTGTTGGGGTAAGATTTTTGTCATCAGACTCTAAATGCATTAAGGCTTTGTTTGGTAAAAAATTCATGTGTATTGATAGCAATAATAAGTATCAACAACAATGATAAAGGTATAATTTGAAATATTTGTTCACACGGATTTAAAATTATATAGAATATCATTTGATTTGGATTTGAAATTATTATGGAATTGTGTTCAGCATTTGATTCAAAGAAAAACTAGGGGAAAAGGTGTATTGTAATTTTTTCTTTTGGCTGAAGATGAAAACCTATCCGCCATTGGAATACTTGCAGACTTGTTTCTTTACCTCTAGAGCTGACATGAAATGTGAAAGAGTGATGTTGCTAGGTAGTTATAGAAGCTCTGTCGATGAAGTATTTAGTCGGGAAGTTATGGATCAAATTTTTCTTTGGTCAGTTTCAAGTTTCTATCCATTGTGAAACAAGTAACACAATGTTGGGTCATTGAGAATAGGTTATCATTCAGTTTTTTCCATTGTTTATTTGCAAATTCTGTTAATATAGGTTTTGGATTTGAGAAGATTAATGATGTTGATTGTTTTTTTTTGAGTAATGTGTTGATGATGTTTTCACAAGTGTTTTTTTTAAGGATTGTTTTGAGATTCAAATGGAATTTGATGTACGTAACTACATTCGTTACTTTGAGAATCAATTTGAGAAATTTGGTTGATTAACGAATAAAGTTTCATTGTTAAGAAAATAACCTTCATTTATTCCTTTTTGGAATCCATTTTTGAATTGTATTTTATTGTATAAATTAATGGATTTAAGCCATTGTTTGGTTGGGAGGAGACATAATTTGTATGGCTGAGGACAAGAGTTGAAGTAACAATAGGGATTGCAGACTTGTAATGGTATTTTATTGAAACATCTTTATAGTCCAAAAATAGGAATTTTGAGAGAACAATTTTCTCTCTAATTCTATACAGAGATTATTTTTTATTGTAGAATATTTTTGTAATTAAATATTGGCATTTAGAGTACATATTATGTAGTGGGATATAATGTAGACTATCCTATTGTATACTATTAAGATGTGATTGCAAAAGATAATTGAAATTACAGGACCTTGATAGTTTACATTGTTTATTGAGAAACATTGAAAGAGGAGTTGGTGCTCCTTGAGATTGGTGTCTCTAAATGAGGGGTTGGTGCTCCTTGAGTGGGTGCTTAGAGATCAGTCTATAAGGCATTGTAAGCATTGGTTTTTGAAGTTAAGCCAGTAAGGCAGTTTTGGAGTGGTTTTTCTTCCCTTAAAGGGTTTTGCACTTGGCAAAATTTTGTGTCTCTCTTTTGCAAGGTTTGTGCTTATCATTTTCATTCTATCATTTGTCAAATTGGTTCATGAAATGGTCTGATACAATTTCATTTTTCCATGTTACCTAAAATTTCAAAGGCTAATTGTTCATTTTGTCATGCAAATTTTCTATGTATGATTGTTTAGATCTGCCATTAGTGAATTTGTTGTTCTGTGTAAAAGAAAGCATAAAAAGAAGATTGTTCATTCATTTTTATATGAAAAATGTTATGTCATTCATTTCATTGATTAAGTCTTTGAAAAGGTGTATTTTTGTTCTAAATTTTAGTGTTTACATTACATATATAAGTCACATTTAGTTATTCATGGCAAACAGTTAAAATCTGCAAATCAAGTCATAAAAGTTTTAATTAGTATATTACTCTGATTCATCCCCCCCTCTTAGAGTAATTCAACTTCGAACAAGTGGTATCAAATCATAGGGTCCTCTGATAGGTCTAACCCACCTAGGATAGATTGTAGTTATTTGGAAGGCTGTCAAACATTTATGTGGCGTGAGTCAAATCCTTGTCTAATAAAGTTTGTTGGATTTTTTATATTGAAGTGACTATGGCAAGAGGTAGAAGGAATAAAGGAAAAATAAATTCACAGCAAAATACTAATTATCAAGTTCTGCCTGAATCTAATAAGAATAATAATGAAGAAGAAATCATATATAGTAACTCTAAAATGGTAGATTACTCTAGATTTGGAACATCACAGTTTGAAGGTACAAATTTTATCTTGTGGAAATCTAGGATGCAAACTTATTTATCTTCTATAGGGTTTGAAGTGTGGGCTATAGTTGAAAGAGGTTGCACTACATCCGCAACATCTTCTGCCACACCCGAGGAGAAGAAAACTCTTGAATTCAATTCCAAAGATATAACTGCTATTTTTAATAACCTACCAAATAAAGTCATTGCAAAAGTTATTCATTACAGAAGTGCAAAGGAAATCTGGGAAAATTTGATTGAAATGAATTAGAATGGTGAGTTGCAGGAGGAGATGTCTTTGGGTACTGAAATAAGTTATCCAACATCTGAAAGTGAAGAAGGTATAAACCTACATAGTTTTGAAGAGAGTCTAACTAAATCCAAAGAAATTATCAATGAACATTTAGGTCCTCAAGAGACTAGTGTAGAAGTAGAACAATTTTTGGATGAAATGAATTCTGAATATGATGAACAAGAAAGTGAGGTTGATTTGGAAAGTGAACTCTTGTGTGCCTTAGATACTATTAAGCAGCTTAGAAAAGAGAACCAAGATTTAAACAGACAACTTCAACTAGAAAAATATATCAAAGACATGATAAGTTTAGATCTTGTAGAAGCAAAGATACAAGTTGAATAAGCTAGAAATATTGAGGAATTAATTAGAAATCAACTTACAGAAAAATAATAGAGTATAGAAAAACATGAGTTACAAGTGGTTTTACTAAGAAACATTGATAAAAAATCAAAGCAATTAAGTGATGAAAAAATCAATGAGAGTGGCTCCATGTCTTTGGATAAAATTATTGGAGGACAAATAGCTCCAAATGACAAAACTGGTCTAGGCTTAATGAAAGATGTTGATTCTGAAACTGGAGGATGGAATAGTTCGCACAAATTTACATTATCTCACTCTACCTGGCAAGGTAAGTTGATGAAGTATAATTTTTCTTTTTCAGGCTATTGTTACTCATGTTTTGAGTATGGCCACAAATCATTTAAATGTTTGTTTAAAGTGAAGAAAATTGATAGGAAAAGAAACCATTGGGTATGTGTAGGATCATGATGGGCCAAAAAGTGGCAATATGATGGGTATGTGGTTGACGGCTATTTTTTTACCCAAAATTGATGAAATGAAAATAGTTTTTAAAGGAAATTCTCTGATTTCCACTAATATAAATTATGCTTTACTCTTTGAACTTACTAATTAATTATTATTCATTTCCTCCCACTACCTTTCAAAGTCCCGACATGATAGGTTGGATTTAAAAATATCTATATAGGTTTCATGCAACGTTATCACATCTTTTGAACTAAAAATATGCATCAATTCTATGCTTCACATACTATAGGATTAAAAAAAGAAAAAATTGAATTTCATGAAGTTTGACTAAGTTATGAATAAACATACAATTTTTATATATTTTTAAAAAGTTGTAATAAAAATCTATAATTAATTATTTTACTTGGAAAAAAGTATACAAAAAAATATGCATCACATCGAGGCATGAGTCATCTACTTATATCTAAAATATTATAAAAATATATTATCATTTTATTGTGGTTAGGGTGGTCAGACAGACACCTACTTCTTATTTTTCCCTAAAATTTAAGTACCACTACATTGAAATTTCAAATTTTCACCAAATAGATTTTGTTTTAAACAAACCTACTATTTTAGAAACTACATTCATTTTTCTATAGATTCTATTCTAACATATTTTTGAAATAATATAGATAACTTATTCAAATTTTTATGTCAAGTTGCTTAATTCTATTTTTTTTGAATTTTTTGCCACTTAAGGGCCTGTTTATCCATGATGATCTTGCACATACCCCATGGTAACATCACATGCTTCAAATTTAGTCAATCAGGTCATATTGCAAGAAACTATGACAAACTATCTCTAAAGGGTGACACATGACATTATAAGTCTTTGACTATATGTTATAGATGTAATGTTTTGGACATAAAGTAAAGTTTTGTAGGGGTCAATGGAAGGAAGCATTTGGAAACAACAAAGAATTTGATAATCTTCTTTAGTCAAGAAAAAAATCATTGGGGGTCTAGAAAAGAAAGATCAATCAAGATGAGAAGAAAGATAAAGGATCATGTACAATTTGGAGAAGAAAGCATAAACAGTCTGGTAATAAAGATGAATCCATGAAAGTGCATTGTGTACTCCTTGCACATGTGATGTCATCCAATTCCTAAGAATAATCAAAGACTTAGGGGGAGTCTAGTATGGACTTAACACAATTTTCAAAATTTTGACAAGAGGTGATACTTGCTCATTTGTTAATGACTTATTGCATATAAAGTTTGAAGTGGTGAATAAGGAGAAATTCGGGAAAATAATTCATAATAAAATCAATTTGGTAGTAATACAGTGATATTTGGTTGAGGAATCATATGATGGTATGGCATGGCTACTTGTTAAATCCTTTGATCCTAACATCGACAATCTATATATTCTTGACCTTGGTTTTATAGGTTTATGACCAGGTAGCAGGTACATAGTGATATGGATTAGTCTTGGCATTGGAAATTGGTATATGATGTATACTATCCTTCATAAGGCTTTAATTCCTATTGTGGAAGAGCTTTTCATGCTTATATCCATGTTTTAGCTTGGTATTGTTGGCATTGCTTCAGTAATTGTTACATATTATTATCTTGATTAACAAATTAGTAGTGGAAATTGTTGTGTTTGACAATATATTTGGACCGTGACCACGCAATATGATGTCAAACATGCTTTCAAGCTTGTTTTTATGTTAGAATGAACAATGCCTATTCACATTCTTGGATAGTGTGAAATGAATTCAACTGGTGGAAATTCTTGTTTGCTTATTTGCTCGGTGCTATTTCAGTATGGAGTGAGTTGTTTGGTGATCAATGAATTATCATCATATAATTCCATTATTTTTCTTGCATTCTAAATATGAGTTACAATGAGTAGAAATGTTTTGATGTGTTGTCAATATAAGGGGCGGTGAAAGCTTTAAAGGCTCGTACAAACTTTAGTCTCTTCATACATTCAAATGCATACAAATACTCAGAAGTCTTGTAGCACAAGTTAATAGCGAGTCAGATGTATTTGCGATGTGTTGATTGATGCCAAAAGTTATTTTTAGAGAATCTTCTTAGGCTGATTTTCTTGACAAGTTGATAGAAGACAAGATCTATTTCAATTGGCTTGTATACATTTTCCTAACATGAGATAGTATTTTTGAATTTGAAGAAGACCTTGCATGATGCTTAGTGGTAGAAGAAGACAATTTTATGAGGTTTGGATTTCCTTGCTTGATGGTATGTGTGTTTATCTCTTGTGACTTGTAAAGAAGTAAAACATATTAGGTATGATCAATTATCTATTTTGTTTGTGATGTATGAGAGTAGTAACAACAATGATTTTAGTTTTGACAATGTATCTTGATATCAGTAAGATTAGCTGACAGTATATTGGATAGTATAATAGGTAGTTCTCATGTTGTGCTTTTGTATTCTAATATTGGTGCAGTTGCATATGTCCTAGTAAATATATGAAGAAGAAGGTGATAGTGTGTTTTTACAAGGTACTGTTGCATGGTGGAGTTTGAATTTGGTATGGGAATGATTGTCATATATGAGAAAGCTGTAGAGAGCCTTGGTTCAATTATTTGCATCAGTAGGTCATTTCAATGCAAACAATTAGGGGGAGCTTGGTTCTTTGGTTTCTCTTTTACAACTATATTATATTTTTCTGCTCTATTGCTCTATTTGCAGATGGTTATTGTGTTGAATGGATAATTGACTTCTCAATTATTTTCATGGAACTTCACTATATTCTCTTTGTTCTTTGTCATTGAGGCAAACAAGGGGAGAGTAATTATGTTTTTCCATCAAGGACAAAGGGGGAGTTTGTTGACTTCTTAGTTGTATTTGGTTGTCTTTGATGAAAAAATTAGTTGGCATGCTCTTTGGTATTCATGTTTATGGTGATTCAGGATTTTAATGATATATTGGCTTTTGATGTTTACTATTGGATCATATGGTGATAATCCTAGTTCATGGAATGCTTCTTTAGTTTTTATTCAGATACATTCAAATTTGATATTGATATCTTGTGGTACTGATGTTTGGAGCTTCTTGTGTAGACAACAGTCTTAATTAGTTCTAACATGGCACATACAGGTGATGTCATTGCAATGGGAAGATTCATTACATGTGATATCATTTTATGGTACTTGGTGATATGTTTTCAGTTGATGTTTATCACATTGATCTTGGCATATGATATTTAATTGTCCTTGAGCTTTCACATACCATTTTTATTGGAGGTAAAGTCGCACATGGCTTTAAATATTTGGCATGGTATAATTTTGTGATTATCATCTTATATGATATTGATGCTATGATTTTTAAAAGATTATTAAAATCCTCTATAATAAAAGGATCGGGCTTATTATATGACATATAGTTCATATTTTATTGATATCAGCCTTTTCATTGATTTAAGTTTTAATAAAAAGACTTGGGCTCCTTGTCGGCTTTCACCTTTTATTTCAATGATTATCAGTGGTTGACTTAGTGTTTTGGTACTGACATCATACATTTGGTCATCATGTGTGTTGGCATAATATTTTTGTCATCAAACTCTAAATGCGTTAAGGCTTTGTTTGGTAAACAAGTCATGTGTATTAACAACAATAATAAGTATCAACAACAATGATAAAGGTATCATTTGAAATATTTGTTCACATGGATTTCAAATGATATAGAATATCATTTGATTTGGATTTGAAATTATTATGGAATTGAGTTAAACATTTGATTGAAATAAAAGCTAGGGAAAAAAGTGTTTTGTATTTTTTTCTTTTGGCTGAAGATGAAAACCTAGCCGGCATTGGAATACTTGTAGACTTGTTTCTTTAGCTAGCTGACATGAAATGTGAAAGAGTGATGTTGCTAGGTAGTTATAGAAGCTCCATCAATGAAGTATTCAATCGAGAAGTTATGGATCGAAGTTTTCTTTGGTCAGTTTTTAGTTTCTATCCACCGTGAAACAGGTAACACAATGATGGGTCATTGAGAACATGTTATCATTCAGTTTCTTCCATTTTTTATTTGCAAATTTTGTTAATGCAGGTTTTGGATCTGAGAAGATTAATGATGTTGATTATTTTTTTGTGAGTACAATGTGTTGGTGATGTTTTTGAAATATTTTTTTGAAGGGTTGTTTTGAGATTCAAATGGCATTTGATGTACAAAACTGCATTCATTACTTTGAGAATCAGTTTGAGAAAGTTGGTTGATTAACGAATAAAGTTTCATTGTTTAGAAAAG
>VDFB02382360.1:0-54549 GCA_007258455.2 Sequoia sempervirens | reverse complement strand
CCTTTACCAAGGAATCTATGACTTGGTCTAAATGGATCCTTGAAAAAAAACATAGGTTCTTCCTTCAGATTTCATTTCTACTATAGTTATCTATCCTCTTGGTTATAGGTAGTGGAGGTGTGATCTACATTGGATGTGAGAAAAATAACCCCTTGTGGGAATTTCCTTTATGCTACACAAAGGTGGGTTCCTTGGATTGAGATATTTTTTTCCCTTAATCATAGGTGGCTCAAGTTTTAAATCTCTTTTGATTGCTTCTTCTAGAGAAGTGGGTTCAAATGCCCTAACAAGAACTTTGAAGGGTTCAAGAAAGTCATCACCAATTAGAAAAGTGATTTGAATTTTATAAATGTTAGGTTCTATCACTACAACCTACTAAAATTTGATGCTTGTAAGCTCTTTGAAACACTCAAACTCATCTTTCTGCTCAAATCAATCCAAATGAGTTCAAATAAATTCATCAAATATTTGCACACAAGGTCATACACTTGTGTGATTAGACAACGGTGCCAAAAATCATAGGAAACCCCCTCCAAGTGTAATTTGGTAAATTGGAGTGCACCTATTTCCATTATGGGGTTGAGTGTGAAGTATGTTTTTATCTTCTATATTCAAGCTCAAGAAAATATCTTGTTGGTGCCATAAAAAATTGATGTAGGCACCTTTCTCATCTCATTCTTTAATTCTTTCCCACTATGATTTTGGTTACTCCCATAACTTATTTTTGATGAATACCTTTTCCTTACAACTCCAAAAAAAATCAATGGATATGTCCACCTTAAAATCTTCAGTCTTCCCTGATTTCTTATGGCGATGTCGAGCTATGTTGGTCGAGCTAGGGCATCAGGTGCCCTAGCTTCGCTCTTAAATGAGTTCTTGCTGGTCTTGGCAGGTGGGGTCTTTTCTGCGTTAAGTGGTGCGTGGTTGTCTTTTCCTTGATGCTGGTTCCTTGGCAAAAGGTGGGTGTTGGGCTTGAGCCGGCTGATTTGGGAATGTGTTTTCTGTGTGTGGTGGTGACCAGGTGGAACTTGGTGTGCTGCTGCTTGGTAGGGTTCACTCCATCTGCTAGGCTCACGTGGGGTGGAGGTTGTTGGGTGTTGTGTGGGGTTTGGTGCACAGCCATTCTCCATGGGTTTTGTGATTTCCTGCTTGGGGGTACGATGGTTCTTTTTGAAGCTGAAACTTGTGAGTTTTGGAGGGTTGTGGGTGAAGCTGGAGGGGTATTGTGGTAACCCTCGCGTGAGTGTTCTCCTCTAATCTCTCAACTCAGGGGCTTGCATTCCCATGTTGGGTATTGTGTTGAGTCATGTCTCGAGGGGAGTCATCTGGGATTAGCCCCAAGATGGATTTCCAATTAGCTTTTGGATCAAAACACTCGACACAGGGTGCAAAGGTTTTTTATAATAATTTTTTTCACAGCGGGTTATCTCGATGGAATTCTTTGGCGGATGATAATGAATATTATTTGAAACACTCCTTTTATTGTAAGTTTATGGGTTTTAAGGGTCTCATTGCAATTTTGGAATATTGGGCTCGAGAGGACTTGGGCTGTCCGAAGAATGGAGATTAGACTCCTAGCTAATAATTAATTTATGGTTTCATTTCATTGCATGGCTGATCCGAATAGGATTTTTGAGGGGGGTCCCTATTTCTATAACCAAGTGGGCTTGTTTATGAAGCCGTGGCATGCAGGTTTCAATCCGACTATGGAGCTCCCGAATAGGGTTCGAGTGTGGGTTCGTCTACCATGGTTTCCAGTCGAATGTTGGTGAGAGGATGTCCTACATTTGGTGGCTTCACTGCTTGGTAAACCAGTTGGGTCTTCACAACAGACACAGTTTAAAAAGGTAATGACTTTTTCCCATATCTGTGTAGAAATTGATTTAAGCAAGCCATTGCCAGATTCTTTAGAGGTGAGTGCAGGATCATATACATGGGTGCAATAGTTAGACTATGAAACTCTGCCCTTTTGGTGTCAATTTTGTCATGAGTATGGACACTTGCAGCGTAGGTGCCTTAGGGCTAAGCCAGTAGGGACCCATTCTGGCCAAACTCCACGCAATCCAACTGGGGCTGATAAGGGGAAGGGGCCTATTCTGAGTGATGATATTGTAGAGGATGGATTTATTCCTGTCAAAGCTCACAATAGAAATCAGGGGCAGAAGAGGACTCTGGGGGAGAGGTAGGATGATGTTTCTTTTAACAGGGTTGAGGTGTTGGATGATCTCAACCAACATGAAGTGAATCCAAGTTTGATGAACTTGGATCAAGGAGCTTTGGGTTTAGAAAAGAATGGGCCTCCTTTGGAGGTTATATAGTTTGTGCAGGACTCGGGTGTTGGGAAGATGGACATAGATCAGCAGTTGATTGTTTTAGCTGGACAGGATCCTGTGCATGGGACTTTAACAAATGGGGGAGAGGGTTCTCCTTTTCCTATAAATATTGGTGTGGAAGTTGGAAAGAGCTCCAGTTCCTCTTCTCACATGGGTATTCAGCAAAAGGATCCAAAGAAAGGGGTTGGTGAGAAGAACCCCAAGCTGGGTAGGAAAAAGGATTTAGAAAAGATTAAATCAACTAGGGAGACTCTGGTGGAGTCAGGGGTAGTTAAGACCCTAGATTCTCACTTCTTGTGTACCTAGAAATGATTGTTATATCTTGGAATGTAAGGGGCTTGGACAGTGGCCCCCGACAAAAAGTTGTCCGTGATTTGGTTAGGAATCAATGTCCAGATGTTCTTTTTCTTCAGGAAACTAAGCTTTTCATGGAGAGTATGGTGAATATGGTACCTAAGTTGTGGAAGTATGGTGAGTGTTAGTGTGTTGGAGCTCATGGTGCATCCGGGGGGGTGGCTTGCTTATGGAATCCACAGAGGATTTTCCCTCTCTGGTGGACATCTTCTAGGTCAGCTATTTCGTTGGTGGCCTCTTGTTCTATGACTGGAGAATGTATTCTCCTCTCTAATGTGTATGCGCCTGTTGAGTATCAGGGTAAGCAACTTCTTTGGTCTCATCTTCAATATGTTCGTAGCCTGGCTCCTTTCCACCCATGGATTCTGGCTGGGGATTTCAATGCTATTATGGAGTTGTCTGAGAAAAGGGGTGGAATTGTTCGATTGGAGCCTTCTGCTCTACTTCTCAAGGATAGCATTTCTGATCTAAATCTTATTACTAGTGAAGACTATGTCACTGAGAGGCTTGATCGGTGATCGGTTTTTGGTCTCCTATTATTGGGTTGGTGACATATGGTCAACCTCCTCTAAAATTCTGGATTGGGGGGGTTCGGACCACTGGCCTATCAAGCTTAGCATCATCTCTCCTCGAGCACCTCGTTCTCCTTCCTTCAGATTCCAGCTTATGTGGTTACGAGACTCTACTCTTTTTGACCAAGTGGGTGTGTGGTGGAGGATTGGTAGACCTACTTTTGGTATTGCAATTTATACCTTTGCTAAGCTTCTTCAATTTGTCAAGTATCAGCTTAAAACATGGAATCGTCGGTGTTTTGGAAATATTTTTCATGATAAGACCACTACCGAAGAAGAGTTAAATAATGTTACAAGATTGATTCAGGATATTGGGGTTACGGAGAATCTTTTGAAAGAAGAGGCTAGAACTTTGAAGGTGGTCAAGGAATGTGAGTTACGTGAGGAGATATATTGGAAGCAAAAGGCTCGGATTGACTGGTTGCAGGAAGGGGGCAAAAATACTACTTTTTTCTTAATTCTGTGAAGGCTAGGAGGCATGGTAACTCTATCTCTGTGTTAGTTAACGACAGAGGGGATCGTGTTGTCTCATTCTAGGAAATCATGACTAAGGCATCACAATATTTTGCAGCTCTTTTCAAAGAGGACTCTTAAGGGGGTTCAGTCAAGGAGGAATAGGTTCTTTCGTGTGTCCCTCAATTGGTCTCTAGGGAGGTGAATGAGTATCTGATGAGGGAGATTGCTCTAGAGGAGCTGGAGGAGATTGTGTTTCAGATTAAGCGGGGTAAAGCTCCTATCCCGAATGGTTTCCCAATAGAGTTCTTCCAAGAGTTCTAGGAAATCATAATGTTGGACTTTCTAGCGGTTGTTCAGGAATCCTAGAGGAACAAGCAGATGTTGCGTGCTCTTAATTCCACCTTCATTGCTCTCATTCCCAAGTGTGAAGGTGCGGATAGGTTAACTTAGTTTAGGCCTGTCTCCCTTTGCAATGTGGCATATAAGATTATTGCGAAGTTAATGGCTGAGAGATTGAAGAAGTGGCTTAAAGTGTTGATCTCGGAGGAACAAAGTGGGTTTGTTGCAGGATGAAATTTTCTGGATGGGGTTGTTATTGCTACTGATACCATCCACTCCATGGCCAGTTCCCAAGAGAAGACTATGTTTATTAAATTGGATATGGCTAAGGCCTATGATAGGGTTAGATGGTCCTTCCTTCAGAAGATCCTTAGTGCTTTTGGATTTTGTGCTGAATGGATCCAATGGGTTATGAGTTGTGTTACGTCAGTATCCTTCTTGGTACTGATAAATGGAGATCACTTTGAACTTTTTGGGGTGTCTTGGGGTCTTTTCCAAGGGGACCCTCTATCCCCGTATCTATTTCTTCTTTTTGCTGAAGGTCTTGGGTGTTTGCTGAGAAGAAATGTTGGGTTAGGCAACATTCAAGGTTGGCATTGGGGCGAAGACTTGCCTCCTCAGTCTCATTTGCAGTTTGTTGATGATACTGCCTTGATGGGGATGGCTACTATCAGAGAAGCTACTTTTTTGAGACAGTTTTTGGATGTTTACTTGGTGGCATTGGGGAAATTGATTAATGAAGATAAGTCTTCCATCTTCTTCTTCAATACACCTGGCCCCATTCAGAGAAGAATTGCTAACATTTTGAGGTTTCAGATAGGGGTTCTCCCTTTCATGTATTTAGGCATTCCAATTTCTGTTGGTCGTCTTCCCAAGGGTTCTTGGCAAAATATCATTGATAAGTTCCAAGTGAAAGTCAATCATTGGACACATAGATGGTTGTCTTTTGTTGGGTGGGTTCATCTTCTTAAATTAGTTGTGCAAGCACTCCCTACTTACAGGTGTATGCTTCAAGTGGCTCCGGTTGGGTTTCTTAAGGAGTTGGACTCTCTTGAGAGACAATTTTTATGGGCTAGATGCTTGTCGTCCTCCAAGTGGAGCCTGGTCAAGTGGGAAGAGGTGTGTAGTACTAAGAAGTATGGTGGTTTGGAACTTTGACAATCCTCTTTGTTTGGAGTGGTTGTGGCTACTAAGATTTTCTAGCATTGGTGTGTGGAGCAGGATCAGGTGTGGGATAGGATATTATCTCATAAGTATTTCCTTGGCGTCCCTCGACATGATCTCCTTAGGCACCCTCTTGAGGGGAAAGGGTCGGTGCTTTGGAGTACTCTTCAGAAGGGTGTGAAGCTCATTAAGGAGGGTTTATTTTGGATCTATCATCAGGGTTCAAAAGATCTCTTTTGGTCTGACTCTTGGGATGGTTTCCCTCTGCTTATCTCTTAGTTTCCTCACCTGATTCCATTGAGCTAGAGTTTTCTTGCGGTTGGTTGGTCACAGGTGAGTGACTTCAAGTCCTTTTCTTTTTATGGGCAGTTGGAGAAGGCTTGTTGGAAGGATCCCACCCAGTGGTCAGATGTGGGTGAGGAGGAAGGTAAGGTTGAGCTTAACGCAATTCTTTGTAGTAGGTGTTGTTGTTCTCTACGGGAAGAGGATATTATTGCTTGGGCTCATAATCCCAAGGGGAGTTATTCTGTTGCTTGGGGCGATCAGGTGTTGCTGGATCAGAAGTTGGCTAGGGCAGAGGTTCAATGGTGGAAGAGGGTGTGGAGTAAGCTATCATGGCCTAAATGTAATTGTTTTGTTTGGACTTTAGCGTGGAATAGATGCTTGACTTGGGATAACATTCGTAAATAGGGTTTCTAGGGGCCTTAGTTTTTGTTCTCTATGGGAAGGCGGAAGAGGACTCCCCACACTTGTTCTTCCGATGTCCCTTTGTTGTGAAACTTTGGAATTGGTGGTGGGAGGTTTGGAAGAAACCTTGTGTTCATGTTTCCTCTTTGGTGGAGTTCTGGGATAGTATGGGAAGACCCCCCTCGTCGGCCTCCTTTTTGTAGGATGTCTGGTATACTGGACCTAATTTTCTTCTTTGGTAGACCTGGTTGGAGCGGAATCGTAGAATATTTCATGGTGTTAAATTAGTGGGTCAGAAGGTGTGGATGCGTATATTAGGTATGATACATGAGTTGGTTGTGGCCAAGTGTGAAGTGTCTTTCCCCCCTGGGGAAAGAGGATGCTGAGTTGGTAGATAGATTGGGACTTCAGGGGATACAATCTTCTTCTGGGGGTTCCATGAGATGCAGACATGGGGCCAAGAGAGTGCAACAGCTGGGTAGATGGCTTCCTCCTCTAGCTAGAGTCTTGAAGATCAATTCTGATGGATCTTCTAGAGGTAATTCTGGGCCTACTGGGATTGGTGGGGTTGGTAGAGATTCAGAGGGTTCAGTGATTTTTATTTTCTCTATTCATGAGGGGGAGAAGATGGTCAATCTCATGGAGGGCTTGGCGATTCTTTATGCTATGGAGCAGGCCCTTGCTTTGGGATGGCATAAGGTTATTTGTGAGGTTGATTCAGAAATCTTGATTAATCTGTTGAAGGAGAGAAAGAAGTCTGATATTAATTGGCAGTTGGCTTCAGTTGTTCAAAGTATTCTTCAGGTTTGCTCCAGGATGGAGGCAGTTTCTTTTGTTCATATCCTGAGGGAGTGGAATTGGGTTGTTGACTTCCTAGCTAAATGGGCTTCTAAGCACGATATTGGTTGGAAGATTGAGGATTGGATGTAGGTCTCCCCTGAGTTACGTCAGGACTTGGATAGAGTCCTTGAAGAGGATAAAAGGATATTGGAAGATAGTTGATTTTGTTTTTGTTCCTGCTTTGGTGCTTCTTTGGTTTTTTGGGGCTAGCCGCCTTGGTTTTGGTTGTATTGCTCTCTTTTGATTTTCACTAAAGTTTTTACCCCTCTTTTATTAAAAAAAAAATCTTCAGTCTTCCCTTGATACTAATTAAATAATCCATAAAGCTCTTCTTTAGAGTGACTTTTAGGACTCACTATTTCTTATTATTTTTATAAGAAGATGGGTCTTGAGGGTTTTGGAATAAAATTAACCATTGGATAATTATTTATAAAAAAAATCCCCTCCTAGTGGTATTTTGGTGAGACCTTAATTCAAAGGGATGTCAGTATGTGTATTGATGAACAATCTTGTCAATAATTTATTTAGTTTCTCTTGTCTAGCTTCAATATCATGGTTTATAGAAATTTTATCTTGGTTGAGATGAACCCCAACAACGATCTCTTGGAATTATTCCTTCTCTTCTTCATCTGTCAATTTTTTTTGTCTTTTTCCTCCTATCATATATTATTCTAGATCTTGCACTTGAGCAAGAGGTTGTTGTAGTTTATTTTATTCTCTCCTTTAGTATCAAATATCTCTTTCATTGGGAATAATCAACCATTAGGTTTCCATATATAAAATAATTAGGTTTGTACATATAATCTTAGTATATTGAGTGTTTCATTACACATTTAAAAAAATGGATTTTATAGATTTTCTACTTCAAATAATTTCTAGTAGTAAGACCACAATTATTAGATAGATATTTAAAAATGACCAAACTACTAAAATATCCAAAATTCTACTATAGTCATTGAAGTTGAAGTGTTTATGCAACATTTGTATGGAGATACCCTCCAAACCAAAAGGGTTTTCATCCTTTAATCTCTAAATCAAAGGGATTTCATCCTTATATCTAATAATTGAACACAAGTGGTCAAACTAGGGTTTGAGTGTGTTGGTGTGAAGATGAAACGTTATCCAAATTGATGAATTGATTACCTTATATAGGAGTTGAAGTCTTGGTGTGGGTCCATATATATGTTGAGAGTTGATTGAAAGTTTCCTATTATTTTAAATTCAAATTTGGACCAATTAATGGTATCCATAATCAAACCTAATGATTGGTGAATTCCTTTTTTCAAACGATGTGGTTCCATGAAAGTGCATGTCAAAAGGTAGAGTCCAGGGAAAAACTTACCAACATAATGACAATGTTGGTGTAAATAAAGTCTTGTACCTAGTTAATTCATTACTAGGGGACTTAGGGGACTTATTTACATGTTAAGTTTACTTAGGTCCTTGGAAGGAATATTTCTAGAAGGTGCTAGTTGTCATTATTTTTTATCTTATCTATTGACTTGTAACACATGTGACCTGGGTAGTTGTGATAAGTTGTCTCATATCATAAGATTAAGACATTTGTCATAATCTTATGTTATCTTATGTCTCACCTTGGCCATACAACCAAGGAGTCTCTCATACATTGTACAAAACATTGAATCATATTTGCATAATTGATAAAAATACATATTATTCTTGTCATATTCATATTCTCTCTTTATGCTTTCCATTTGGCCTATAGATCTTGGTAGTTTATCTCCATAGCCAATTCTAACATGGTATCAAAGCGGGTTGGGTGCCTTTGGTTAGCTATTTTTTGAGAGATCTTGGTAAATCTTGAAAGGTTGAGTATGCTCTTCTCTTGCATCGTATGATGATCTGGAGAATAAAAAAAACTTGATAGAAATACCAAATTTTGGGGTGTTCCTCTTTGTGGCTCTTTATTGTAGGTTCAAATCAGACCTTGTTGGTGTAAATCCTTAGCTCACCATTGAGTTCAAATGGTTCAAGAAAGTCCTTTTTTCCTTTTGTTTCATTCAAATCGGACATATGAGGCCAAATCTATGAGGGTTTGAAGCTAAAGAGTGGTTACCAAATTTAGAAGGTAGCTACAATTTTGGAGCATTTTGGGTCAAATCTAACCCTACCATTGCGTCTAGAAGGCCCAAAAACCCTAAGATTGACTTCCAAATCGTCCAAATCTGAGAAGTTGTCCATCGAGGTAAAAAAAAATTCCCAAGGAGTTATTCGGTCCCCTAGGTCACCATTATTGTGATGGTACAATTTTTTGTTTAAAAAAATATTAACATATTTTGTGCAAAAAAAAATTCAAATATTTTTGTAAAAAAATTGCAATTTTTATTGTTTTTGAAAAGGTTTTATTTAAATTAAAAATTAAAAAAAAAAAACAAATAGAAAAAGTTTTTTCAATGGACTATACCTATAGTCCATAGACTGCAGGTACTCTGCAGTATTAGGGTACGGTGGTAAAGCCTACCACTATCACATGGCAGGCGCAAGCCCCACTGCCATTATGTCGACCTTTAAACCCACCAAGTTTTTTTAATAAACTAGTGAAGTTTTTGAAGATTTCAGCATCAAGAATATTTCGTACTCGTCAACAATTGAAGCATATTTCATTGGCATCCATGAAAGATTCCACCACCTAAAGATTCTGACTGGGCAGATGAATATTCCATCCGCAACAAAGAATTTTTTGTTTTAACGATCTGCAAGATGTCAAATTTAATTGCATAATTTTTGACATCATCTTGCATTAACAGTGATGTCAACAACCTTTTCAAATTTTCTCCCCCCTCTCCAATGCAGTTTTCAAATTTGCAGTCCAACTTTGAAGCCCTATAACTTGCTCATTTTGACTCCTTTTTTCAAGCATTTTTTTAATTCAGGCTAATTTGTTGTGCTCTTTGTAGTGGTGCAATAATATTTTGGTTTTGGTGTCTGGTTTTTCTATAAATTGTAGATTCTCATAGTTGTTGCTACTTCGTCCTCATTTTGGGAACTTCAGGAGCTCATTTCTTGCTCCTACAATAACATTTTTGGGTGCAATTTTTTTTTGAAAGTGCCTATTTTTTGTGTAGTTTTTAGTGGTATGATTAGATTGATCTCATTTTGTACCAAAAATTGTACTTGACTATGTGGCCAATTTTGCAATTTGCATGTACCAAGACCAAGACCACTTTGTTGATTTTGGAAAGTGGCACCTGTAATCACACTAAGTATAAAGTGCCACAAATCAGATATTTCTTGGGGTGTTTCTTAATTGATTAATTTGGGAGGGGGGTAATCTTGCAGTGATTGGTTACATTTTTTTGTTTGGTTTGTGTTCTTGCAATGGGGAAATCTCAAATTGAACTCCTAAATCCACATAATTATACTGCATGGAGAAAATCAGTATGCAACTATCTCATGATGAAAGGTCTAATAGGCTATCTAAAAGAAACCATTCATCAACCTACTAATGCTAAAGAATTGGAAAAATGGGAGATTGATCGTGAGAAAACACTTGGATGCATATTTTCATTAGTCTCATTTGATTTACAATTTCATGTTGAATCATGTAAAACACCTAAAGAGGCTTGGGAGGCTTTTAAAAAATTGTATGGTAAAACATATAAGATTAGGGGATATTGGATTGATAATGAGTTGATGAATATTGATCCTAAATGTTTTGACCACTTCCAAGACTACATCTCCAAATTTAAGCAACTAAGAACATAGTTGAAAGAATGCAACATTGATAAAGATGATTTACAATTGATTTTGAACGTGTTATCCAAGCTTGGTCCTGAGTATTCAGTGTTTGTTTCTTGCTTTCATACCCATCGACTTTCTATGGGAGCATCATATGTTGATCCTAAGTTTGATTACTTTGCAAATCTCATAATTCAAGAGGAAGCTAAGTTAATGAACATGGGTCTAATCAAGTCTTCCAAGTCACGAGCATTGTTGGTTAGTGAGTCTAAGGTACATAAATAATCAATGAATATTGATAAAGATGCAAAAGAAGAAAAAGAATGAGCCAAATAAAGAATCATAATTCTCTCCCTCTAAAGGGGAATCATCTAAGAAGGAGAGGCCTACTTGTGCATATTGCAAGAAGGATGGGCATGAAGAACACTATTGTTATAAGAAGGATATTGGCGAGTTGAAACATCTTCTCAAAAAGAATCACATTAATTTGTCTTTTAGAATGTATGAATCACCTCCTTCTTCAAAACAGTCTAAAAAGGACAAAGGTCATGTTGGTTTGGCTTCTACATTAGGATATAAAGGACATGCTCTTTGTGCTTCTTCAAGTCATGAATCAGGGAAATAAATTCTAGATTCAAGAGCATCTCATCATATGGCATCTTCGTAGTCTATATTCTCTTATTTTTATCCTTGTACTATGTCTCCTATTTTGATGGGAAACAATACATACATGAGTGTAATTGGGAAGGCGTCTATTAGTTTTTGGGACAACACTTTCCGGGATGTTTTGTGTGTTCCTCATTTGATGAAAAATATTCTTTCGATATATCAGATTATACATGATGGAGATGAGAGGACTGTGGAGTTCTCGCCTGATTCAGTCATCATCCAAGACTTGGAGAATAGAGAGATCATTACTACTAGGATGATTGATCATTCATCTCGATTGTATACCTTTGTAGATTTTTCTTCTAATGGTGACATTGTTCCTTCGGCTGCTAATCACACTTTGAGTATGAACCATGATTCAAAGGAGACATTTGGCTTCTTGAACTTGGGAGAACTCACATTAGATCTAGTTCTTGAGGCATCCATTTTATCTCCTCCATATATTGTTGCAGTTGATGACGCTTGTGTTGCTATAGATATGGCTTCTAGTGATTTAATGTAGTAGGATCTTCATTGTATTTTAGATTTGGCTACTTGTGATGGCTTCTTGGCAGGTATTTTAGACTTGGTGACATTCATCTTCTCTTTGATGGAGAAGGATCTTCTTTAGGTGTTGTGAGGGAACACTTTGACCCTCTTGTTCATTCTCTAAATGATCATTCTTTTTAGTTTTACGTGAATGTGGATAATTTTGGACAACATTTGGAGGAGGCTTCTTTGTCTTCAAAGGGGATATCATTGCCTTTATATTATGTTCTACATTCATCTCTATTAGATTTTGGATTGTCCTCTTCAATAGTGTGGCCTAGAATGCATGTTTGGAGTAAGTCAACTTTCGGCATCAACATGGAGACACTTGAGCATGCTTCAGAGATATCACATACCATCTATCTTCCTTCATCTTCCGTTTAGGATTGGGAAGAACTCTTGCATACATTTTTGGTTTTTTTTCTTCCTAAGGTGAGGAACATTGTTTGGAAAGATTGGATCATCTTCAACATTCAATGTTGAGCTTCTACCACTATTGCAAGAGACTCAACATTGGGGGGGATGCATTGTCTGTCTTCTTCTTATCTCTTATGGGGGGGTCTTTTTCCTCACTTGGGGTTTTGGCCTTCTCATGCATCATTGAGAGCATTTCTTTTTTGTATTTCATCTCTCTTTTGGGGAGGAGTTTTTTCCGACTGGGTTTTCTCCTTTTCTCCATTTGTGAGATATTTTATTTTTATTTGTACATGGGTACCTAACATGGCCTTGTAGCCAACACCCATCTTTGTGTCATTTGCATAATAATCTGCTATTCCCTAAGTTGCACTTAAGGGGTGGTGTTGGTGTAAATCAAGTCTTGTACCTAGTTAGTTCATTACTAGGGGTCTTAGGGTACTTATTTACATGTTTACTTAGGTCCTAAGAAGGAATCTTTCTAGAAGGTGTTAGTTGTCATTAGTTTTTATCTTATCTATTGACTTGCAACACATGTGACCTAGGTAGTTGTGATAAGTTGTCTCATATCATAAGATTAAGACACTTGTCATAATCTTATGTTATCTTATGTCCCATTGGATATATAACCAAGGGGTCTCTCATACATTGTACACAACATTGAATCATATTTGCATAATTGATAAGAATACATCTTATTCTTGTCATATTCATATTCTCTCTTTGTGCTTTCCATTTGGCCTCTAGATCTTGGTAGGCTATCTCCATAGCCAATTCTAACAAGAAAATAATACTATGAAGGCCCCAAGTTAAGGGTTTAGGAAATGGGATTGTGGTATTCTAGGATACAATATGGTGGGGGTATGAGGACTCACATTCCAAAAAAGAAATATGGTGGGGGTTTAGGGATTCAAGGGTTGGGATGCCATGTTAGTTCTTTCACAATAGTAGGATATAATAAAAAACATAATGGTTTGAAGAGTATCGTATTAGTGGAGACGTGGGGGTTGGGGGATTGAGGTTCCAAGTGAACAAGTAGACATAAGTCCAAAGGCCTATAATAGAGAAGGAAGGGATAAGTAGGGGTTTGGGGAACTAAGGAAATAAATACTAGTAAGAGAGAGTGCAAAATCTTGCCTAAGGTTAGAAAGTGACTTAGACACCCTCGTACGTAGGATTAGGGATATTATGGCTCTATACCTAGGATGCTTCTATGATGGGGTGGACACTTTTGCAATTGACCAAAAATGTCCATAAATATTCTCAAATTACATGAAAATTATGGTTTTCGAAGGTGTAATTTTACATAAGTGTGCTTGATATGATTCCTTAACTTCCCAAATTGACACACAAAAAAAAAAAGATTTCTATAGTAAAAAAGTAACACTTAAATAATAGGACCTATTTATTAAAATAAGGCAAAATTACTATAATAAAATATTCTAAAAGGTGTATACAAATATGGAATGTGTTTCTTTATTTAGAATTACAATAAAATAATATTTTATGGATGTACATATAAATAAACAAGCCATATAGACACAAGATTTACATGGAGAAACATTTTTGATAAAAGAAACTCCACAAGAGAGGAAAAGTATGTATTAATCTTCAATGTACTTTAAATAATTTCAACACACTGACACTCCACACTTTGACAACACCTGTGTACCTACAAGCAATAATTTGAAATCACCATCTCATAACTCCAATAAATAGGCAAGGAGAGAGGCCAAAACCACAAAGACTTTTACCAAAATAATAATCAAAACCAAGGTATCATGTGTAAAAACCCACACCCACCTTGGAGAGAATCTTCTAAGAATAGTAAATGAATAAAATGAATTTATGTTGGTGTCACATGGGCTCTGTTGGGACTCAAATCCATTTTTTTATCTACTTGATTCCCTTCCTATTTTTATGCCTTAACCATTCACCTAGATGATAACCAATTGGCGATAACTTGTATTGGGCATTTTTTCCTTTGGAAAATGTTCTCCTTTATGTTTTTCAATCTAAAAAATTTCCCAAAATCTCTAAGTTTTATAAGTTTTTAAGCCGAGTCTTGGGAAAACAAACCTTTTTGGTGGGTTTACAAGTTTGCAAACCTATTGATCCCCTGAAATGCAAAGTTTGTTTTATTTATAGTGTTTTCCCTCTTGCCTTCCCTTTTTAGTGATTTTTGTAGTTTAAAAACTTATGTGTACGCTGACTAGCTTGTGTCTTGAAAAGTTTGTCTTCGCTGAAAATTGATAAGTTCTATTGTTTGCCTAACCGTCAACTCGCTGATAAGAGGCTTAGTTTTGAAATTTCTCTAAGGTACAAGAGAAAGAAAAGGAATGAAGACAAAGATATGGAGAAGCATTTTTTTTTAGTGGTTTGCTTGGTTAACAAACTTGATGGTTCATTGACTAGGTGGTTGCCGGTTCGCAAACCTGCCAATTAGATGAGAATGAGATTTGTTGATGGTCAAATGGGCACCACATGACAAGTTTTTGCTAAGGCACATTTTCCTTTTACAACACAATTTATTTTTTGGGCGTGTAGATTTTATTTCCAGTGACCTCAATTATTTTTGTCACTCTATTTTCCCACCTACCTAGACGATCAGTGTCACTCGACCAACCACCAAAAGCAACTTTTTTGGTCATCAATTGATCTAGTGCATCCATTTTAGAGGGATTTGATCCTTCACATAGATTTTGATGTAGCTATAGTAGCTTGTTTTAGGGTTTATCCCTCTTGTCTTGTCTTATGGGAAATTTGGTAATCATTTTCAGGGGAGAGTACAAGAAGAGCAGAGAGCTATAAGTGCATGTTCAAAAGGGTACCCAATGAAGCATCAAGTGTAAATCAGTGATCAAAGTGCAAGGAATATTTTAGACTAGAAAATATACATTATAAACATCATTTGCAGATTCATGTCTTCATTTGTATGTATTCAAACTTAGGGAATGTATCAATCATGTTGTATTTTCTTCAACACATTTTCTGTTGTGAATGCAACCTCTATTAGAGGAGATTGATAGAGCACTAATTTCATTACAATTATTATGGTGACTCTTTTTTAATTTTGCATGTGAGTTTGGGTAGTATACTGATAGATAAATAAGTAGATGGAGTTAAAATTGATGTATGTTGATGCTTTAAGCAACATATCACTTGAAATTTGCCATATTTCCTTTTCTTTTTCTTCTCATTTACTTTGAATTTGTGGCCTTGGAATAGACACCAATATCTTGTATATATCTATTCACCTATATCATAAACAAGAAACCATAAAATTATTTTCATTCTAACTACAGTATGTGAGTTCATGATTTTAATGCTTGTAGGGAGTATAGAGAACTATTTTCAACGAATCATGGAACTTACCCCATCTTGCACACAAATATTAAAGATTTATTATTAGCTATATAGGGGTTAAAGATAGATAGTCTATCATTGACAAATTCTTGGTGCTAATCAAATAGGTTGGGTATGGCTATCATTTATTATCAATGTTTATCTTATGTAATTTTAGTACCTATTCAGGTATACCCCTGGGAACACCCCCTCAAGTTTATGTAATGTCCCCATTTTATCCATACGCTCTTTTGTGGCTAATAGCCTATTTTCAGAGGCCCGTAAGCTAGTCAAAAATGGAAATTAGGGTTTCTTATTTTATAGGAAGTTTTGAAGGTTTGCATGTGAGAGTTTTTGATGCATGTCTAGTGGAGATTTCTAGATTTTTGGAGAGCTTTGAGATGAGGTAACATGCATGATAAGAAAATAACATGCATCTTTGGCAGATACCTTGCATGCAAGAAAGGTTTTTGGGTTTTTCTGGGTTTTCAGAGAGCTTCAAAATGGTATAACATGCATTTCCATCTGACAACCTTTCCAAGCACTTACTATTTTTAGTAAGTCATGACGACTGCCTGGTTTGTGCTCTAAAGGTGTTTGGGAACACTTACAATTTATAGTAGTTTTTTTAATTTTTAGTAAGTTCTATTTATGGCAATGTCATCCTAACAGTAGCTCAGTCATCTCCAGTTATCTTTCTATTTTGGGCAGTGCTCCGGTTGGCAACAGTTTAGCAGTCCAATGCAATTTCCATTTTGAGCAAAGCAGTTTGGATATATATGGATTTCAACATTTTGAGGCTCATTTTGGTAAAATGATTTATTTAAGTCATTTAATGTCTTATTATCATTTTTGGCCCCTTGGCCTAGAGTAAAGACTTAATCATGTTTTAAAAGGTGGACTTTAAGGGTGGACGCCTCATGTGAGCTATTTAATATTTTTAAAGGTTAAATAATTTCCTTTTTTCCTTGGACGCCTTGGAGAGTGTGGAGATTAAAATGTTTTATTTGAAAATTATTATTCAAAAGACTTGGGCATCCATTCTTGGATGAAAAAGAAGGAATTCAAAGAGTCACCTCAAAAGTGTTATAAATACGGGCCTTTGCTCCATCATTTGGTATCCATTGCTTATCATTTGGAATTGTTGTCGAAATGGTTTTAGGCTTATGGCTTCGAGGAATGCATACCTCCTAGAAAGGATTCAATTTTGTGTTTGAAAGATAACACCTAGCTAGATAAGAGACTACTTCTCATTCAGAGATAATAGATTGAGCATCATTGTTACAAGTTTTGAAGTTATTTTTTGTATTTCATGTTGCTGGTTCATCCATGGCTGTAGGTGATTTTCAATCATAGCTGATTATGTGATTTTTTTTTGCTTGTGGGTATTTGATCTATTAGTTTCTATGCTTGAGGCACCCCTAATTGCACATTTGTAGATTTTATGAGCAAGTATCTAATTTTATAGACAAGGTCGACCTCCTTCCTAGGTCGTCCCTTGTCATCTTGGCTTTGGATTGTGTGCTAGGTAGATTTTGGAGTTGTATGTGTCTTGTTGATGTTCTTTCATGATCACCTAGCCTTAGAGAAGGTTCATTTTCAGTTTCATGTGAATTGGTGATGTGTAGTTAAAGATATGAGCATTTTGTTGAAGTCTTAGCTTGCTGGTTTGAACTTTAATTTGTTAGTTTTCATATCAAACTTGCGTATTTCTATCTTATGCTCTATTTCCTTGATGTTCCATTTCATAGTTGTAATTAGAAGTGTTGTGGAATCATTGTATTGAAGATTGGAGCAGATTCTATTGAAAAATCATTGTAATAAGCACATCGTAATAGCTGGTTTTAGTAGTACTAAATCAACCTATTTATCTTTAGCATGTTTCATTTTGTATCTCATACTCTTGTTGAATAAGTGGTCGATTTTTCTTTATTTCAGTTTTTTTTGGCTCTCGTTGAATAAGTGGTTGAGCATTTAGTTTCAATAATTGTGATAATTTCCCCCCACTAAATAAGTGGTAGTGTGGAATTCATGGTCAGTTCATCACCTACACTTTCATTTCCAGAATTATAATTTTAGTTCAATTTATTGCTAACGATCCCCGACACCATATGCTATCACCTCAACCATATTGGGATCTTGGTGAACATTCTTGGCGAGGGTTACTTTCAAGTTGATTATCTTTGGAGCTAATGCTAATCAATGGTGTTTGTGTTGGACTTGTTCTGAAAAAATTGGGAAAAAAATAAGGGGGTTATTTCAATTTAAGTTGAGCTCAAAGTGTAGAAGATAAAACCCACTCTTGTTGAGTTAGCTTAGAATCCTCTGCAGTTCCATTGATGATCCCTTTTACCTGTATAATGACAACCCTAGCCTTGTGAGTAAAATTTGTTCTAGGAAGTGGAGCAATTATTTTGAGGCCTAATATAATGACACCATTGTTGGGGAGAGTAGCTACTAAAATTTCTTAACTTCATTTGCAGAAGTCAAAATTCAACAAGAATTTTGTAGTTACTATTTTGGGTTATATTAGTGAAATTAACTCCAAATAAAATATTATCTCCCTTAGGGAGTGATGACTCCACTGTAAAAAGCTAGTTTTACAATATATTCATTTACTATGAACAAAAGAAGCTAGAGATGAAATTCCTACATGAGGAAATGTTGTAGGAAATACTAGGAATTAGCGTGGTAAGTTGAAGACAAAGGATGGAAATAGTCCATCGAGACAACATGGTACTAAAGAGGTTAGCACCTCAGGTAGAGGTGATGCTTTAATTGACCTAAGAGAATGTATTAGTACACTTCTAATGATTTTGTAGATCAGCTGCTCAGAAGAATAAATTTGAAGCTTGATGAGTACCATGTGGTGAGGAACCACACATTGGGTCAAACTGGTAGAGTTGCTCAAAAAGTTGATCATCAATAGACTTCTCCCATGGGCTCCCAAGGTTCCCAGTTTGATCAGACTTTTCATCACTAAGAAAAGAGGCTTTTTGGAAAAGCGGAAGAGCTTTATTGAATCTTTATTTTGATTTATTATTTGGATGAGAGATTTATTCACCGGTTTTGGCTCTGTCGTTTTGGGGATCGGAAAAGAAAAAAACAGTTTTGGTTTTGGTGTTCTTCTGGTAAAAAATTATTGTGATGGTTGAAGAAAAGTGAGTTTGGAGAAGCGGCTGGAGGAGTTCGAGAGGAGGTTACAGAAGGGATTCTTCTTCAAACAAAGGACTCCAGGTATTCTCCTTTTAAGTTATTAATATTTCATAGTTCTGTAACAAGTCTGGTTGCAAGGTTTTCAAAATTGATTGAATGAAATTTTGTGATTTGAAAATTTGCTCAGATTAAAACCCTTGGATTACTTGGTAGCAATACTATAGTAGAATCTTCAATAATTCTTCCATATAATTGTGAAACTTAATGTTGGAATAAAATTATGTGTATTACTGATTGAATTGATTGTCTGTTTTATTTTCTATCTCTCGTTCTTATTTCTTTGTCATAAATTTTGTTTAAATATATATGTATATATTTATAGATTTAAATATATGTTTATACAGAATAAATAAATAAATATATGCTTAATTCATATTTATGGATTTCGTTATTTTATAAGTTACATAGTTGCAGACCTTTGCACTACATAGATATTTGATTAGGAGTTATTCTCAAAAAATTATATATATATATACATATATATATATATATATAAACAAAGATATGTATAGGCATATATATTTACTCATAATTACGTTTTACCAGTTTCTGGTTGTGTTTCAAAATGAATAGAATACCCTGGTATTTGCATTTCATGTTATTATTGATTGTGTGGATACAATAAAATTAATAGAATAAATAAGTAATATAGATATATATATATATATATATATATATATATATATATATATATATATATATATATATATATATATATATATATATATATATATATATATATATATATATATATATATATATATATTTATATATATATAAAAATATATTGAGGATTCGTATTTGGTACTACGAATAAAATTTAGATCACTTCGGAATCCGTATTTGCTTGTACCTTTTTATAAATATAAACTTAAAAAATATATATATAAAAAATAAAATTATTATGTTTTGTTGGGGTGAGTGGACGGCCGGAGCCGTACCACCCACCAAGGTACTGCGCACAGTCCACAGACTGCGCACATCAGTCACTGACTGCTGTACGCAGTCATGGGGACTGCGGCCTCCCATTGGGAGGTACGCGCAGTACCCACTGACTGTAACCAGTCTGTGGGAACTGCGGCCTCCCCTTGGGAGGTGCGTAGCACCCATAATTGCGGTGGCAGTTTTAACTTCTTTTTAATTTATTTTTAATTTATTTAGTTTTTATTTAATGCATTTTGTTTTTATTAATATTTAGTTTATATTAATATATAAATATATATATATATATTATATTATTTAATATATATTTAATATATATTATTTAATATATACATATATATATATATATATATATATATATATATATATTTATTGAGATTTAATTCAATTTTTAATTATATAATATTCGAATGTGATTTAATTCGAATTTTTTTTTATAAAATATTTTTTTTGTAATATGATTATATTAATTTTATTAAATGATTATTTATATATATATGAACATTTGTGTTTGTGAGGTAAAAACATAATTTTGAGAAAATTGCAATGATTAATGTAGTTGTGCAAATTATAATTAATTTTGTGCTTTGAATTAAATCGAATAGTTTAAATTAAAAGATATGATGTTATAGTGTAGTTGTGCGAATTTGAATTAAACGATGTGTTTTGTTTTGAATCGAATATTCTCGAATTGTTGATTTATTTGTTTGATGAAATTATTGAGTATTGGAAATATTTTTATATGGAGTTGTTTTTAAGTAATTATTTTCTTGAGGTTATTCGTTAAGTCTATTGTGGTATTCTCTTTATTGTTTTATTGTGTCGTATGGGAAAACCCTAGGTTTACCTTACCTTTCGTAAGAGTTTAAGTTTTGTTAAGGGCTTCCAGAGATGAAATTTTTTTCTATCATGTTTCTTTTATTCTCCATGTCGGGCAAATGGGGTTAAGGGTCTATGTAAGTCTTCCAGAGAAGTTCTCTAGAGTGGGATGTTTTGTGTAGAGGTTCAAATTGTGAATCGCCTTGGGAATGGTGTACCCAGTTTCCACGAACGGGGATTTGTGCCTCCTGGGAAATAGGAGTGGGTAATGAGATTTGTACCTCCTTTGAAAGGAGTGTGTTTTCGTATTTGGTTTCCTCCAGTGTTCGGAGTGAGTTTCCTTGTTGTGTTTCCTCCTTGGATTGGAGAGTTTTTGTTGTCTAGTTACCTATCGTGGTATTGTACCTTGTGTGTTGTCGATAGGAGAGTGGCTCTTTGTGGGGGTCCGGCACACAAAGGGGCGCCAGGGTAACTCACCTAGAGTTTAACTAAGTGATAATCTAAAAGAATTAATGGGGAGCTTTCACACTAATAAAGATAAAGAATGTCTCTCTCGTGAAGCAAGTGAATGATAAGGCTCGAGATGAGATGGGACGCATAGTTTTGCGTGAGGGTCCGACGGCCAGTAGAGGCAAGCTAGGGTAACCCAGGATGGGGGTCCAGTAGCCTAGGAAGGTTGAGCCAGGGTAACTCATGGCAATTTATGCATGACACTCTTCCTATGTCAACAGTCAGTCAGTTATTGTGCGATGTACATGATCATTGTTCTCTGGAAGCATTGTAACCTCATGTTAAATGATATTGTGTCTGTTGTGGTTAAGTGATTTATTGATTTGTCTTTGGTTAGTGTTGGAAGTAGTCTTTGGTATTATGTCTTGAGTTTCATTGATGTTGTGATTATGACTTGTTATGTTCGGAAGTGGTTTGTTGTTGTGCCCTTTGGATTTGTCGTTGTTGAGTTTCTAGGTGGTCTTTGATGTTAAGTTGTCTATTTGGAGTTAGTCTTTGTTATTGTTAGGCGTGCTTGGTCGGGGATCCTTCCTTGTCTACTCCCAGCACGGGGGTGGTTGGGTGGAACATGCTTCGCACCCCGTTGGGTTTCCTTTCTGTTGCAGATGTATCTTTTATTGCAGGGTTTTGGAAGATGTTGATGATCCAGTAATTCTTTGTACCTGATGTATGTTATACTTCAGATGTAATGTATTCATTAATGTATTGTCTCCCACATGTGTTGGGATGACCTTGTTGTAAATTGTATATGTGGTTGTTGAGATGTATTTTCAGACAGTTGTATTTTACTATCATTTGGATGTAATGTTTATTCAGGCCATGTATTTATTCAGGATCATTTTTTATAGTTGGTTATGTTGAGTTGTATCTATCGAAATATGTAACACTTTATATCGTTATAATTACATGTATTGTCATATGTGCATATGTTATGAATATGGTTAATGTTAATGGATTTTTTTTTAAATGGTGTTATGAGAATGAATGGATTTATATAATTGTTTAATTATTGTTTATTCTATTATCGTTGTTATGGGTTAGTGTAGTAATGTCACCTCGTGTACCCCAATGGAATTAGTTGTGTAACTTAATACTTTGTTATATTGGAATACTTAATTACAATCTTATGTTCTTTAAAAAAAAAGTGTTCCGTTGTTATTAGTTCCTTTGGGGTTCGCACGGCGGGGCGTTACAGGAAACAAATTGGAGCATTAGTGGGCTTTATGCTAGAAAATTCTCAAGATGGAGAAGAGGTAAAAGATAATTGGTCTTCTTCTTTTCAAATCAAATGGTGTCACATATACCAAGTGCAAATGTGGTAACTATAGCATCAACTACTCCATTTGCACAATATGTTCTTATTTGTATTGGAGTGATCTTTATCCATGTAAGAGTTTCCATGCCTTTGATTGAAGCCATTAGAATCCTTGAGCACAGAAATTGGGCTTTGTCTTTTATTTATGAGACTATGCAAGAATTGTCAGCTAATGTTTTGACTAAAGAAGAGAAGAAGGTTGAGGATACAGTGGAGGTATACCTTGATGCATCAATTGTGAACAACCAAATTTTTGTTGATCCTTTCTACAACACATTGATCATTAATGGGTGGTTACTACATAATATCATGCTTAATTCGGGTGCATCAAGTAACATCATTCCACTCAAGGTAAAGAATGATCTTGGCTTACAAGTGATGAATTATTATGGAAAGTGTTTTTCCATGGACTCTAGGGAAGTGAATGTCATTGGATTGATAAGTGATGTAGAGGTCTAGCTGGTTGCTTACCGAGAAAAGGTGTAAAAAATGGACATCATAGTTGTTAACCATCCTCCTAAATGGGGAATATTTCTATCACACAAGTGGGTAGCTTCAATTGGTGGAAGCATACATATGGATTTTTTATATCTCATCATCCCTTTGCATAGTGAGAATGTGAGGTTGGATAGGGGGAATATTCCAAGACAACATTGAAGATAAGTATAAGTCCTCTAATCAGATAAACTTATTTAACACTAGCATTGATCAGGATTCAAGGTGCTACCACAATAGTGTGTCTCACTTTTGGGATGTGCTATTTTTTGCCTAAAATCATTGTTTTTAGAAAAACTAATGATTTAAGTCTTGAGAGGCTCCATCTAAAGGGTTATAATTGAAGAGGGATAAATAAGACCCCCCTAGATCAAACCCCCTTCGATAGAACCCCTCTAGTATTAAATCATACCCATAATGGAGTGTCCTTCGTACCTATCAAAATGCTGGCAAAAAACCACTTTTTCTTTACATTTTGAGGGATTAAATAATGCCATTTAAAAATTATATTTTGTAAGATTGTAGCCCTCGAAATGAGCTTTCCAACAAGTATAGTTTTGATATATTTTCATTTTATCATGTATTTAATTTTCAATTTTTACTAAACATAGGTTTTTCTTTGAACATCAATCTCTTTGTTGTGTAGAGGTGGAAAAATAGTAAACCATTGCAAAAAAAAATTCAAAAAATACCCTTTCCCTAGGTATTGATTTCCTTGTTTCACCCAAAAAAAAATTGTATTTCGATATACACACAACAAGTTACGTTGTATGACACACATGTATGTCCAAATTATAGTTACAGTGACTTCAAAAATTAATTTCTTAAAAAAATATACAACAAAAAATTATGAAAAAATATCCTTTCCCTAGATATTGATGTTGAGAATCTATATTTCAAAAATTAGAATTTAATCCTTTATAGAAAAAAAGTATGTTGTACAACACAAACGTTACTTTTTGAAAATGTTGTTTTTTGTTTAAAACTAGTTATTAAAGGATATGTTGAAAGATTTATGATTTATTTTGAAAAAGTTGAAAAAAAAAAATATTTAGAATCTACACACAAATTTCCACAAATCACTAGTTCACATCATCTTCAAATTCTTAATAGTTTAGTTGCTATAGGTCTTAGAAGATGAAGATTCAGTTAAAAATATTGAAGTAAATATCCATCTTGGGCAAAAAGTGAGACATAGTATTGTGATTTCACCCATCACATGATTGGATTTTGTGAGGAGATGGTTGCCCCTATTCAAGTAGATGATGAAAAATAATTGAGGGATGGTCTTTGGACCATGTTGTTTGATGGAGCTTTCTCATGTGAAGGTAATGGAGTTAGCATAGTTGTGGTGTCTCCATATGGTGAGAGACATAATTTTTCTTTCAGATTGACCTTTCAATGCACAAATAATGTTGTTGAGTATGAAGCCTTGTTGCTGGGGTTGAATATTGCTCATAAACATGGAGTAAGGTGTATGAAGATCCATGGAGATTTTGAGATTGTTGTACAAAAAATAAAAGGGTGCATATGTAGCCAAGGAGAACAAACTCAGAGTGTACAAAAATGTTTTTTGAGACACCATGGAGTTGTATGATGTCATTGGCATTGAATGGTTGGATCGAAGTGATAATGTTGAGGCTAATGCTCTTGTTGTTGCGATGTTAAGATATGATTTAAATGTGAATCTTCCTATGTTGCAACTAAGTATTGAAGTCTTGGTGATGCCTACCATACTAGAAAAAAATTACAATTGAAAGTATTTGATGACATCCAACACATTTACAATTTCCTAAATAGTATCGATGAGTTTGATAGTCAACTCATCGATTGGAAACAAATGATTGAGATTTAAAATGGAAAAGCAACCCTATTTGGGAATAAGATAGTGCAACTCAAAACACACTATTCCCAAGGTATCGTTTGCATTAGAGAAAATGCTTGATATTGGAGATCATTACAAAAAGATCAAGTCAACTCATGAAGATGATGTTGAAGGAATACTTTGTTGCAAGTATGAGCATATTTGGTGGTGTTGTCATTAATGTTGTCATTGATGTCAACACAGTTCAGTATATTGCAAATTGTGCATGTATAGTTGAGATACTGTTGAGATATTGTGAGTACATGGAGTTATCCTTATGATGTTGCAGATGTGCAGAATTGATGAGTTTCCAAGTGCTTTTGAGAAAATTAATAAAGAGAGAAGTCAGAGTTATGAATGTGTTTAGAATGTGCTCTGATATGTGCTTCATGTTTCTCTTGTGTTGATCCTATGCTTGTGCGGATCTAAAGGGTTGTTTTTTGATGATCTAAGGGTGATATCTACTGATTTGTAGCTTTTGGTTTGATGAAGTGTGAAAGTTGTGTTCACTGGTGTGTGAACTGTTTTGGAAGAGTTAGCCTTCTGTGACTGGGATAAATGTTCCTGCTCCACTGGAATATGTCTTATAATGGTGTTATCTTGGTTCTGGCAAAGATGCGTGTGATTTGGTGATCCAGAAGTCAAGTTTCAAAGTTGTATGTGTTTGCACAGTCCGGATGGACTGATGGAAGGAGTTTGGTGTTCAAAGATTGTTGCACTTGTTGCGGATGTATCTGAAGGAACCTGAGATGTGTTCTCGTGCATAATGAAGCATTTTGTGTCGTCCATGTTCTATCTTCTTTTTGGGAAGCGTGTACATCAATGTTCATTTGTGTTTTCATTAGGTTTGGCCAACCTAGTGTTTACACTTCATTTGAAGAATTAAATTTAATTCAGGAAGTGTGTGGTTGATCCGAGATATTATTTTTGGTCTTGGTTAAGTATTTTTATTGGTTCACTCTCATTCCTTTCCACCGTGGGAATGTTGAGTTGCCGACCTAATTTGAATTTATGAAATGAGGCGTATGTGGCCGACCTTGGAGAAAGTTTCTAAGGTTGAAGATGGTATAAATGCAAGTCAAATTATGAAGAATTGGATGAGGATGAAAAGTAATGAAGTAAGCCACAAATAAAAAGAGTAGAAATGTGTGAAAGTGAGTTGAGGCTACAGTACTTCATTTTGTTAGATTCCTGAAGGCAGTGAGCTAAAGGTTTCTGCAATCTTCTGATCAAGGTTGCAGATGTGTGTTAATTTTTGTGGTGGATCTTTTGTTCTCTTTTGTATCAGTAGGAAGTGAGCCTCCTTGTTGCATAGTGAGCCTCTGTATCTGGACAGTGAGTCCTCTTCTAGGTAGTGAGCCCTTGGCAGTGAGCCTTTGTAATCGGTTTTTCTATCTCTTTATATTGTGATTTAATCCTCCCCGTGGTTTTTCCCTCATTGGGTTTTACATGTAAAATTTGGTGTTCATTGTGTTGATTTTACTTTATGTTATCTGCATTTCATGTTCATACCTAATAACAAAACAGTGTGGTTGTGAAGCTAATAAGTATTTAAAGTTTTGAATTTGAATTTGGTGACAACTGATTCACCCCCCTCTCAGTTGTCCTGCGCCATTTAACAATTGGTATTAGAGATTTGGTTTCTTGGTGTAGAGCTTAACCGCTTAAGGAAGATTCGATGGTGCATAAGTTGGCGATCCCTATGTTCGATGGATCTGATTACAATGACTAGAAATCACAAATTATAGGATATATTATCTCTCTTGGTTTCAAGACCTGGAAGGATATTGAGACGAAGTATATATTCCCGACAGGTGGTCTTACTACTACAGATGAGATTTCTGCTTATGAGGAGAATGAGAAGGCGAGGTATACTATTTTTAGTGCTTTATCTAAAACTGAGCGAACTAAGGTTCTTTCTTTAGGCACTGCTCATGAAGTCTGGAAGAAGTTGGAAGAATTGTATGAAGGAAATGAAAGAGTAAAGTTGACAAAGAAGTTGGCAGAAAAGCGCAGATATGGGAATCTAAAAATGGAAGAAGGTGAATATTTTACAAGTTATTTCCAGAGGGTTGAACTTGCAGCAAATGAAGTTAGGAATCAAGGGGGAAACTTGACCGATGAAGATATAATTGAGAAGATCCTGATCACCCTACCAGATTGCTATAGTGATAAGATCTCAGTTATTGAAGAGATGCATGATCCTAAGAAGTATACTAAAGAACATTTATTTGACACCTTGAGCATTTGAGATGAGAAAGTTTGGAAAGAAAGAGGAAAAGACAAAAACAACATTTGCAGATTGAAGATGATACAGATAGTGATGGCTCTGATGAGCTGGAAGCAAATTTCACCAGAAAGTTGAAGAAAGGTACCGGTAAGTATAAAGGTATTTTTCCCTTTAAATGTTTCAGTTGTGGTAATATTGGTCATTACGCTTCAAGATGTCCGAAGAGAGTTGTACATAAGAATAACAAAGATTATGAAGATAAAGATAAAGATAGAAATGATAAGAAATATAAGAAGTTGTACTATGTTAAAGAAGCCAGAATCTCTGATGATGAATCTGATTATGAGGGTGATGATAGTGAATGCTTATTTTTAACTTTGGAGAATAAATTTGTCTGCTAACCCTATAAAATGTGCAAGGAAGAATGCTTCAGAAAACAAGAAGAATGGGATGGAAGGTACTGTGGTCACCGCCTTTTATGCTAAGTAGGATGAAGATTACTGGGTGATTGATAGTGGATGTTCTAATAACATGACTGGTGATAAAAGTAAGTTTACTAAACTTGAAGAGTATGATGGAGGCTCGGTCATGTTTGGTGATGATCTAGGAGCAAAAATTATTGTGAAAGGTACAATTTAGTTTTGATGAAATACACAACACTAATGATGTATATTATGTAAAGAGTTTGAGGCATAACCTTTTGAGTGTTGGATAGATGTGTAGCAAAGGCTTTAAACTTGTGTTTTAGAATAATACTTGTGAGATCATAGAAAGATTTGGAGATATGGTTGTTGTTGGAAGGAGAACTCATGGAAACATCTATCAGCTTAAAGGTGTGGATGATCAATGCCTTGCATCTCAAATCAATGAAAGTTGTTTATGGCACCGGAGAATGGGACATGTAAACTTTGATAATCTAGTCAAAATCAGTTAAAGACATGTTGTCCTAGGTATACCTAGAATAACAAAGCCTGCTAATACTATTTACAGAAGTTGTCAGTTAGGGAAACAAACAAGATGCAACTTTAAGGGAAAAGAGCAATCTACTACCAAAATGTTGGAGTTAATTCATACTGACCTTTGTGGTCCGACTAGAAGAAGAAGCCTAAATGGTGACATGTATTTCATGCTCCTTATTGATGATTATTCTCGAATGAAATGGGTTGCTTTTCTTAGAGAGAAGACTTAGGCTCTAGATAGGTTTAAAGTGTTCAAAGCAAGAGTGGAAAGTGAAGTGAATTTGAGAATCAAATGTTTGAGATCTGATAGAGGCAGAGAATTCACTTTTGGTGAGTTTAATACATTTTGTGAACAATATGGCATAAAAAGATAGTTTTCTGCTTTGAGAACCCCTCAGCAGAATGGGGTAGTTGAGAGGAAAAACTGGACGGTACAGGAAGTTGCAAGAACCATGATGAAAGAATCAAATGTACCAGATGTGTACTAGAGAGAGGCAATACACACTAGTGTTTATGTTCTTAATAGAGTTCAGATTAGAAGCAACAACACAAAGACTCCTTTTGAGTTATGGATTGGTAAGACTCCTACTGTGAATTATTTCAAGGTATTTGGAAGCAGATGTTACATTAAAAGAGATGATGAAAATATTGGGAAGTTTGATGCTAGATGTGATGAAGGAATTTTTCTTGGGTACTCTACTACCAACAAAGCATATAGATGCTTCAATAAAAGATTAAGGAAGATTGTTGAAAGTGCTAATGTGAAAGTTGATGAAGACATGCACAAACCTATTGAGATAAGTGAAGTTGAACCTGATGATCTTATTTGTGGACAAGTACCTGAAGAGAATAAGGAGAAGGAAGAAGAAGAGGAAGAAGAACAGACTAGAGAAGAAGAAGAAAATGAACTGGAACCTGTTTCTAAGACTCCTAAGTATTTGCAGAAGAATCATCTAGAGGAACAAATAATTGGAGATAAGAGTGAAGGTGTGAAGACAAGAAGTAAAGTAGCAGGTGAGGTAAATATGTGTTTACTCTCTAAAATTGAACCTAAGTCTGTGAATGAAGCATGTGAAGATGAGAGTTGGATGAGAGCTATGAAAGAAGAGTTGCAACAAATAGAAAAGAATCAGACATGGGAATTAGTTCCTAGACCTGTGAATAAGAATGTAATTGGTTCAAAATGGGTGTTTTGGAATAAGTTGAATGAAAATGGTGAAGTTATAAGAAATAAGGCAAGACTTTTATGCAAGGGATACTCACAAGTTGAAGGCATAGACTTTGAAGAAACATTTGCCCCTGTGGCTAGAATGGAAGCTATTAGAATGTTTTTGGCATTTTTTGCCCACAAGGATTTCAAAGTATATCAGATGGATGTCAAGTCAACATTTCTGAATGGTGAATTGGAGGAAGAAGTATACATGGAACAACTTGAAGGATTTCAGTTATCTGAAAAATCGGATGTGGCTTGTAAGTTGAAGAAGGCATTGTATGGACTGAAGCAAGCTCCCAGAGCTTGGTATGCAAGATTGAATAGATACCTGACAAAGAAAGGATGCAACAAAGGCTTTGCTGACAACAATCTTTACTTCAAAGTGCAAGGTAACACAATGTCAATAGTGGTAGTATATGTTGATGATATCATATTTGGTGGAAATGAATGCATGTGTAAAAGATTTGTAGAAGAAATGCAAAAAGAATTTGAAATGTCCATGATTGGTGAGTTGAATTTCTTTCTTGGTAGATTCAAGTAAATCAAACTGATAAGGGGATATTCATTTCATAATCTAAGTACATGAAAGAGCTGTTGAAGAAGTTTGGAATGGATGATTCCAAACCGGTTAGTACTTCTATGGTGACCGGATGTAAGCTGAGTAAAGATGATGAATATGCTAAAATTGATCAGAGCAAATATAGATCTATGATTGGTGGGTTGTTGTATCTTATTGCTACCAGACCAGTTATTATGCATGCAGTATGTTTAGTTGCCATATTTCAAGCAGATCCTAAAGAGGCACATGTTACAATAGTAAAGAGGATATTTAGATATCTTAAAGGTACACCAGATTATGGTTTATGGTATCCTAAGGGTGTTGATTTCACCTTGAGTGCTTATACTGATGCAGATTGGGTTGGTTGTGTGGATGACAAGAAGAGTACCTCTTTGCTAACTATTTTAAATAAATATTTAAATTGCAAATAAAAGATATTCTGTTATTATTTACTCAGAATAGATATTTAATTTTGCACTTAAAAATGGTATTTTTATTAATAGCTGAGAATAAATATTGTGCATGGAAAATAAAATTTATTATTTTTATTTTCAAGATTCGGTTATTGGAAAATTTGGAGAGAAATCTTTTTAAAAGGGGGGGAAAACTATAACGGAAACACAATTTTTAGTTTTTCATAATCTTTCTTTATTTCTCTTCAAAATATAACTGGAAATGGGTGCTCGAGAGGGGGTTTTTGAAGAACAGTAAATCAAGAACAGGGGAGAAGGGAAGAAAGGCAAGAGAGGAAAGAGAAACAAGAAGAAGAAAATCTTCAGGAAGTGATTTCCAGGTTTTTAAATTCTTTTACCAATATATTTTAATTTCTAAATGTGTGAATGAATGATAGTTAGTGCAAAAGATTGAATTCCTCTGTTGATCTCCAATTGGTTGTTCAAAGTGAAATCATATGTTTGATGTTTAAATATGAAAACAAACTGTATTTCTCTTATTCTTTTAATATATATACATAATATTATACACAATTATGTTACTGCCGCAAAATTTTGTATGGGATATATTTTTACTGAACGAGAATTGAAAAATTATTCTTTACTATTCTATATATAATAATATTATGTGTTTATGTATATACTGTACTGTATATACATAAATATTTATTTCTGAATGGATCAAACAATACCTTATATTGAAATAAAAAATCCTGAAGTATTTGCTGTCTGTATTATCCGTAGAATGGAAGAAATTGTGAAATAGTTAATTTTCGTTGATTTTAGTCACAACCAAGGTTGTGAGGGAGTAGGGGCAACATTGTGGAGAGCAGCCGCTTCCCACAAGTCGCGGCCTATGGGAAGGGCGCTACCATCCCACAACAACCACCACCACACAGAGTCATCCCTCAATTAATTTCATGTTTCCTTTCAACCCACTGATATTCTAATAGCTGCAACATACAATGATTATTTTGAATTAGAGAGAAACCTTGTATGTGTATGTTTTCATCTATTTCGTGTAGTATTTGATGATTACATATTGATTGTGACTCTCCCATTAGTCTCAATACTTTTGGTATTCGCCTTTTAAAGACTTTGACTACGGGCTTTTAGCGGTGTTTGGGACATTTGGGTAAAAGATAACACCAACAACATAAGTATCTCAATTATATTCGCTAATGTAGTATTCTTGACTCATCGTAATTGACTTATAAAGTTTAAAGCATTGTAACATCTTCCAGTAATATTCTTCAATTTAGATGCCTTTATTCTATCACTAATCAACTTTTTATACAGTAGCTCAGAGACAGGGATTCTTAGCATAGAATTTCAAGAATAGATCAAAGGCTTTAGTAGACATTGGACCTTTATCTAACCGAAAAGTAACTACTCTCATGAATTCTGTTATAAATTGGCCATATTGATATAGATAATAGTAGATGTTCTAATATATATTTTCTATTTGGTGAGTCAAAAGAATTCACAGAAGGATGGCCGCTAAATGAAGAATATGAGATAAAAGTTTTCTTAATTGTTCTTCCTCCTTATTTTTAGTTGATCAATTTTTAACAGTTCCTCAAGATACCTCATCGCATTGAAAAGGAAGGTTCTAGTAGTTTTGGTATAGTAAGTGTATGTGTTGCTTCTCTATTGCTCTGGTGCTACTGCAGTGTTAGTACAATCCATCTTTCAAGGGTTTTCGTTTGAATTCAAATCTAAACGATATTTATTTCAATTTTCTAGCTTAATGGTTGAGGTTTTATGGTGGCATTAATTGTGGCCTAATTTTCTATTTGTCTCATGGAATTTTGCTTTACCTCATGAAGGATTTCTATTACCCGTAATGCTACAAAATATTTATCTTCAGGTAGTTAGTTCACTATAATTTTGGTTGTGTGCATAAAGTCTTGCTAAATCTGGAAACCTTGAAGGATTTTATAGTGAAAATATGTAGAATGTTGCTTTTTATCATTTGTAATCAGTACTGTAGTTTATAATAGAGAAACACTGGAACTCTTAGTCAATTGGTCAATTGTATATAATTTGTGGTATACTGTATGGATATACACATAAAGTTAAAGTTTAAACATGTCCATTCTATGGATATATACACTGTATGGATGAATTTCATTTGAATTGATTTCTATTATGCATTGTTTCTTCTCTATTATTTTTGTCATGGTGAAATAGTAAGTCATTTCAACTGGCTTTTAAATTAATATAATTTTCTCAAAATTATTTTGACGTAGGTTTTGTTTAGGATTAAGTCAAACTATATGAGGGGGTAGGTCTTGCTTGTTTCTGAAAGTACCTGAAGATCTACTATCTTAAGGCTTAAAATATTATGTAGTATTACAATTTAGTTGGAAACTGCTTTTGAGCAGAAAATGAAGAACTATGATTCTAACTCTATTATAGTATTATTCTCTTATTGTTGAAACCTCTATGAATCAATGAGTTTAGGAGTAAGCATTTTTGTTATAATTGCATAGATATGTGTGCATTTTAGCAGGCCTAGGATCACTTTCATGAAGCTTTATGTGAATGGCTTATAGCTTTCAGCATACTTGTGTGATACTTGAGAGGTCATTGGAGGTAGAATGGTCTTATTTGGAAATACTTGGGAGAAATTCATGCTAGTCTTGGCATTACCTTAATTTCATATGCAAGGATGATGCATTGGTGAAACTTCAAAATGTTGCTTGTAGACTTATGTAAACTATAAAAGAACTTCCTTCTGCTCCTTGTTAGGTGTGATATTCATGATATCCAAAAATATGTAATGAATGGTCATATCAACGAGCCAGTATGATCATTGCTTGCGAGGCATCTTGTAACCATTGAGATTTTGTAGCTAGTAAGGCTCTGCCAATGAGGCATATCATTAAGCCAGTGAGGCACTTTTACAACTGGTTTTTTATCCCTACGAGGGTTTTCCACTCATGAAAATTCTTTGTGTTATGGTTCTATTGTGGTTGCATTTATGATCTTGCTATTTCTTTAATTGCACTACAGTATTTGGATTTAAATGTATTGCTGAGATGATAATTCATGTGTAAGCCTACATGGCTAAAACTAATGAAGGTACAACCTTTTTTTGATATACTTTGATTCATTGATATATGTTATTCCATTTGAATTTAGTGATGAAAGTAATTTAATTATTCTTCTTATTCTGCACCTTTTTATAATAATTTTTTTCTATTAAATTATTTTGGCAATTAAGGGTTATAATGAGTAAGTGAAAATTTTTGAACCTTACATTATTTTTGGTCTTGGTTAAGTATTTTTATTGGTCCACTCTCATTCCTTTCCACCGTGGGAATGTTGAGTTGCCAAACTAATTTGAATTTATGAAATGAGGCGTATGTGGCTGACCTTGGAGAAAGTTTCTAAGGTTGAAGATGCTATAAATGCAAGTCGAATTGCGAAGAATTGGACGAGGATGAAAAGTAACGAAGTAAGCCACAAATTAAAAGAGTAGAAGTGTGCGAAAGTGAGTTGAGGCAGCAGTACTTCATTGTGTTAGATTCCTGAAGGCAGTGAGCTAAAGTTTTCTGCAATCTTCTAATCAAGGTTGCGAATGTGTGTTAATTGTTGTGGTGGATCTTTTGTTCTCTTTTGTATCAATAGGCAATGAGCCTCCCTGTTGGATAGTAAGTCCTTTTTGTAGGAAGTGAGCCTTTGTATTTGGATAGCGGGTCCTCTTTTGGGTAGTGAGCCTTTGTAATTGGTTTTGTTATATCTTTATATTGTGAGTTAATCCTCACTGTGGTTTTTCCCTCATTGCATTTTCCACGCAAAATCTAGTGTTCATTGTGTTGATTTTACTTTCTATTATTTGCATTTCATGTTCATACCTAATAATAGAACAATGTGGTTGTGAAGCTAATAAGTATTTAAAGTTTTGAATTTGAATTTGGTGAAAACTAATTCACCCCCCCTCTCAGTTGTCCTATGCCATTTAACATAATTTTGGGTACAAACAAAAAATCCTAAGATGGTTTACATTGATAAGAGGCTTAAACCCCATGAAAAGAAAATGCTAATATCTTTGTTACACAAATTTAAGAAGTGCTTTGCATGTTCATATGATGAGTTAAAGGAATATAGGGAGGATTTGTTTCAACATACTACCCCTCTCTAACTTGATGCAAAACCATTTAGGTAAAAGCAAAGGCCAATTAGTCCTACCTTGATTCCCCAAATAAAAAAGAGTTGATGAAGATGAAAGAAGTTGGAATCATTAAGGTTGTAAGACATTTTGAATGAGTGTCAATATTGTTCTAGAGTAAGGAAAAATAATGGTGAAATAAGGCTACATGTGTTGATTTTAGGATTCTGAACCTTAAATCCCTCTAAGACACTTACCCTCTTCCTAGCACGGATTGCTTGTTGCAACAGGTAACTGGATCAAAATTGATGTCTATTATGGATGGGTTTTTAGGTTGCAACCAAGTGGTTGAAAAAGAATTAGAGCAGTCATAAGATGACATTCACTACTCCATGAGGCATTTATGTGTATTTGAGGATGCCTTTTGGTTTGAAGAATGTAGGATGAAAATTTCAGAGAGCAATGAATGTGGCTTTTTTTAGTCTTATTAATTGGATAATTGTGGTATACCAAGATGAACTAACTGCATTTTCAAAGGATTTTGTATACACCCACCTTAAGAGTATTTTGGCTACCATTGGAAACCATCTTAGTGGTTTCCATTATGTGGAATTCCATATGATTAGGTTTCCCTTTTTCTAGGGTTAGTACCATTGTCAACATGCTTATTTGACATCCTAGTCATTTTGAATGATTTTTTTTAGACTCCTTTCTTGATAGAACTTCATATCTAGAATTTTCTAAAATCACCACACCTAGATCCCATTCAAAATTATTCTTTAAGGAATGTAGTGCACACACAAGTGTGTTTTTAAACAACAAAAAAACTATAACATCAAAAATAGGGTTCAGGGAGAAGTGCCCTCCTTAATCAAGCCCTTTGAGCCTTTGACCACCTATGAATCCCTAACTCCTCACTCAATAAGCATAAAAGGAGTTGGAGGGGGAGGAGGAAAACCCAACCAAGGATAGCCAACCACAGGGGTCACAACCTTATCCTTGATCAAGGGGACAAAATATTCCTCCTCAAGATTAGTCCTACTAGCCCCATCAACTAAATTAGTAGTTGAATCAAGAAAAATAATAGAAAAAGGAGGATCATTAGGAAGAGAAGATCTACACCCTGCACAGCCCCTTTGGATGGGTAGTTTATATCAAGATGTCTAGTTTTGTGAAATAGCAAACATGAAAAGGGAGAGTTCTTAAACATAATAGTTTGGTACCAAGAACTAAACTTGGATGATAGGATGATCATAGAAGGAGGCTCTAAGCCTAAGAAAGCATTAACACAAATTCTAACAAATACCAATTAGAATCTAGCACATGTCATTAGATTGATAGCAACCAACCAACTAAAAGAGTTAGCCACTCCTCTCAAAACTCCTTCTTTACAACATTTCAAGGTAGAATTGGTAGCCTAACCCACATTGGAGTAACATTGATGTTTTCATTAGACAAATCAAAGCCATGGCTCTTTATTTTGAGGAACAAACTAGTTTTCCCAAAACACCAAGGGCCCCCTACCAAAGTGCTGCCAAAACCTTTTGGAAAATTAAAGGAGAACATAAAGAACCCTTATGACATAGTTGAGACCTCCATCTCTCCCCCAATACACCAATTTTTGGCTACTTAGGATTTGACTAAATCAATATTCGACCTAGGCCCTAAAAACTTTCCAACCCAAGAATTCTCCATTTTATCCATGGCCCTTACCAATATCACATCAAGGTTGTCAAGAAATGTGTCACCTTTATCATTCAATGGGATATGAAGTAGAGGTGGATTAGAAGCACAACCCTTTCCCTTTTCAGGATTACAACTTTTGAACTTATAGTTTTTTTTCTTGAATTTTTTTTCCCAATACTTATGATGGGCTAAACACCTCAAACAAATAGATCCCTAGGAGGAGAAAGATCATCTAACATGTAATTCTTCATGTGAGCATCCACAAAATTCCAAATACTCTAAGTGACAGGCACGAGCATAGGTGGGGAACTCCCAAGTTGTTTCAAAATCGTAGTCCCACCCTACCTAACACCATAGGAAGCTAGGATTCGAAGCCTAGTGCCAACATCCAAAGATTCATGTTTGCAACACAATTCAAAAAAATTATATTCCTACTCACCAAACAATTCAAAATTGTGCATTGAATCTCACCAAGCAATGACTTTGCTACAAGATTCTTGTTGAATTAACATTTAGTTATTTATAATCTTTGGGGATAAATTGAAACCATATTTTTATCTACGTGCTATAAAATAATTTATCAAGAATATGTTGTTCCCTAAACTAATAGCTTGATTAAATTATCCATTTTGAGAAATCCCAGAATGGCTCCAAGGAGAGCTATGAGCTTAGATATTTTAGAAGTCATCTCTTGGATGTGAAAAAGTATACAAGGGAAACTGATAAAGGAGATTTTACAAAGGACTTCTTCAAGGATTCCAAATGTGATATTAGAGATCTAATAACTTAGATGCTAGGGGAAATTGTTTGATATTTCCTAGAAGGGGGTCAAGTCGCATCTACTATGTAATGCTTAGGTTTTTGACCTAGCCAAGATCATAGTACCTAATCATTTTCCTAATACCAAATATTATTGAGCAAGAAAATAATTGCAATGATGTGGCCACTCTTACTATGAAGGATGCATCTAGATAATTAATTTTCACTCTCAATAGGGAAAAAATTCAAAGGTTTTTCTTGTTAACCACTAAAGCTAGAACACCATTGGACTTAGAGGGTCTATCATTTCTATACAAAAAGGATAACAATCTTTATAGAGGAGTAATATTTCTTCATTATATAATCAAGAGTGATTCAAAGGCTAAGGCAGTTATTCCCAATGACTAAAATAAACCAATGGAATTGACTAAATTTGTGCCATATTTTTAAGAGACATATCAAGGATATTGTCAAGTCATAATGCATTGTGCTAGAAACTTGGTATGCCCTGCATAAATGGCCTTTGTTATGGATAATCAAAATCCACATTAGAACACACTATTTGATTATGGAGAGTTCCTCACTCATTAGATTCCCATTAAACTAGTTGAGTTTAAGAAGTCTACTACAAATAGGTTGTGGAGATGTTTAATTTCATGCCATATTTTCTTGTATAACATGATCTAGAACATTAACCTATAAAAATATACTTGAATATAAACATTAAATTACCCCTCACATGTGATATTTAAAAATTACTTTGTTAATCCATTGTCATAAAACAAAAGACTAACAAACCTACATTGAATAATAATACAAATTAATTAATTAAACCTTATCAAAGGATGCCCAAGCGAGAGTTGCAACGTACTTGAGGTGATTTATTTTTCTATCCCTAATTAACCATATTAAAAAAGTGGAGCTAGTAAGGCACTATATATGAAATGAAGTGAAATAAAATATTTTAATAACGTCCACGAGGCCACAAAAGCATATGGGACCCAAGAACAACACAAGGACCATGAGCAAAGAAAAAGACCCTAAATTTTTTGTGATCCTCGTTCAAGATCAACCCTTTTGCAATGAAATTTGATGATGTAGTTTGCAATTTTGTCCAACCTTGCCTCCTCGAACAAGGTACTTAAATTATCTTGTAAGGTGTCCTCATAATTGGCCTAGATATCGTTATATGTTGAACACTCCATAACAAAGTGTGATTTTGTCTCCACCATTCCCTTGCCACAAAATCGACATATTCTTTTTTCCCACTCCTCTTGAGGTACCATCCATCTGCTCGTTTCACATCTAAGATGATGTGAACTAGTTTGTAATTAAACTACCAACATTTTTGCTTTCCATTTAATATTCACTCTTATATAGGATTTTTCCTCATGGTCCCCTTTGGGATTAAATTCTTGGATATAGTAATTTTTTTTCCGCCTTGATTGTTTTGTCCATATAACATTTTTACATTTTTCTTTTACATACCTTTTTTTATTTCTTCATTTGTGCTTGGACATTCATGCATATTCGCATCCCACTTTTTCATCCATTTTTTATTTTGTTTCATCCATGTATTTTTTCTTCTACCTAGCTCTTCTTCCACAATTAGCTTAGGCCAACGATGGTGCTCCATATTTTGAACCTTCTGTAAGTAACTTAATAATCGGACCATCATTGAAGCTTCCAAGGGGAGGTACATGTCTCCACCAATAAAATTTCATAAAGAATTGCAGTTTTGAGTTTAAGGTTGCTTATAATTAGATGCTTTTGGATTCTTTCCATTTGTCTCCACTTTTTATCTAACATGTTGCTCCCTCAAATTTCACAACCATAAAGGATCACTGAAGCAACAAGTAAGTCAAACAACGTTCTTTTGGTTTTCCAATCCCATTATTCTATATTTCTATATTTATTTGATAGAGAGTACAACACTTTCCTACCCCTTGAATTCTTTTTACTCTACATGTTTCCCAATTGAATTTGTTGTGAAAATCAAACCCAAAATACTTGTACTATTTCCAGCTGTAAAGAAAAAGGTAATTTGCTGCTTTTTCTTTCCCGAAGAAAAGATCAGTATTTTAGTTTTGCTGGTGCCTCAAGGATTGCCTTCTAAAATTCAGAAGAAGGGTGGGTCGACATGAACTCCAACAAGGTCGCGGCCTCAACATAGGCCTCAGCATCGGCCTCAGTCTCATCCATTACCGACACTTTTCTCCAGGACTTGCATATAGACAGAATTTCTAGGATCGATGCTGGAGGTATACCTCGGTTTTGATTTTTCCATCCATATTTATCCCAAAAAATATGATGCAATAATCTCAACCGCTTGACAAAATTTCAAAGCTCACTAAGATACTAGCCCGCATTCTCGGTTTTTTCATCATAATCTCTTCATGGTCTCTAGTTTAGCTAAAGAAAAATGATATATGGTCTCCCATATATGTGAGAACTGTACTCGTGTGCTTACATGCGTGGGCATTTGGTCGTTCATTAATAAATCTCTTTGATCTGCACTTATCTTTAGTTAGCAAAGTCCTGCTGTTGTACTCTTTTCAGAAATTTTTAAGAATACTGGATTTGAGTAAAATGTTGTTTGGATCTATATATGCACAAATCACAATTTTGGTCCTATGTTATTTTGGTTTTAAAACCGTTCTCTGAGTCAAATTACTGCCATTTTCTTTTTCCTTTTTGCTGAGTACCAACCAGAGATTGTACTATCAATCTATTAATACCATTCCCGTATGGGGGGGAATCCATTTACCAAATTTGCTTGAGATGCGTCCAGTATTTTGCTTGCATTGTCACTATCACAGCCATTTTAGCAATGGTAGCTTGCAAAAAATGGCTTAAACCAAATAACCATCACTGTAATTGTATCGTCTTACCGTAGCCCATGGCTTGCTCGACGGAAAACAGCAGTGCTTGATTAGAACTTTCTTATTTATTTTTTTGATAAATTTAATCAAAAAATAAGAATATTAATTATTAATGTTATTTTTGATGATTCTTGTGGAGCTAGAAGTCTCGTTTATTTTTACATTACAAGAAAATCTGAAATACCAATTTATCAAATTACTAATTATAGAAGTAATGTAGGGAATACCCTTGGAGATATTAAACGAAATAAAGTAGGGGGGTTTTCATAGTTTTGAAGGTCCTTGATACATGGAAATCTGAGTTCCCGGTTGGAAATAAAATTCACAAAAATTGTGAAAGACCAATAGAACTTGTATGAGTGTTGTGAGTGCTAGAGAGAAATATAGGAGCCAGTGAGTTTTGAAGAGCACAAAAATATTCAGAAGGATCTATATAGGTCTGAGTGCCATTTAGATGGTTTGACAAGAAGTTTTGTTTCATATATGCTCAAAATTTGACAAATGCAATAATTTGTCCCTACAAACTTAAAGTGTCTCAAAACTAAAATCATTGTGTAAAGCATGTTAAAATGCACCACCAAGGAAGATTTTGGGAGAAATTGATGACATTTGAGTAGAATTCAACAAATTAGAAGAATTAGCAAATGGCTTCAAATCAAAATGACAAGCGTGCAAGAGTGAAAAGGGGACCAAGAAGGAAATTCATGTCAGATCGTGGGGGAAAGTGACGAGTGTAAGCTCGAAAATTACACAATTGGAAAGAGTGCCAAAAAGATGACAAAAGAGTATCTAAAATCAAAGCTAAGAGAGTTGACAAAGCAAAAGAAGCAAAAGAGTGATGAGAGCAAATAGGTTGCATCAGGGCAGTAGCACGATCATAAGTAGATCATTAGGGTGGCAAAGGATTAATAATTGAAAGTTTTGGTTGTGAAATATCACATCCGAAGTAGGCCATGATTGCTTATAGTGTCCAATCAATAGGCTTTTCAATAGTGAATCTATGGGAGCTTATTTCTGAGTGTTTTGTAATATCATGACTGCAAGATATGTCGATAGGAACAACAGAATTCTTTTGTCTTGAGATCTAGAGAACTTGGCCCTAATCACAGAATGCGCTTCTTCTTTTTCTGCGTCTTTGCAAAAGAATCATCATTAGATGATTTTCATGCTTTTCTTCAAGCTTTGTGAGGACATGCTTCCAAAATTGCAGTGCATTAGATGTCTTGGGTCTCAGAAACGAAACCAAATGTTTACATAAAACGAAAGTGTTTATACTAAATTAGAGATCTTGGTCCTGTTTAGAGCTAATACATTACACGAGAAAAGCAATCACAACTGTGTTGTTTATAGGATTCCTTTAGTCAGAGAAAGAAAAAACATATCGGAATTGTTTTTCTGATAGCTTCGTAGAATTTTTCGACCAACATGGGGATCAATTCTATACTGTTCCTTAGGTCCTATTGACATCTTATTAAAAAATCTAACCATCGTTAAGATTGACAAATGATGAAAGTCCTACTTAAATTAAACGAGTCGTTTAAGGCTGTGGTCACGTGGAGGGCAGTTTTAAAAAAAATATCAGTGGGTGTTGTTGAGATGTTTTAGGAGAATTTTAAAGTGGACAGTCTCATGAATTTTGTAATGCAGCATCAAAATTTAGAAGCTGATGGTCTCATGAATTTTATTATTTTATATATTCAATTCAACAGTATATAAATATAAAATGATAAAAACTTAATTAACAGGAATTAAAAAACTCTAAATGATTGACAAGTGGCAAAGAAAATTCTTAAGCCGGTGGAGGAAATTTCTAGCCCCACCCCCTTAAAATTACAAACTAAAAAGTAGGGTCCCTGTCTTTTGCCGCATAAGACCCCCTCTTCATAAAAATAGTTCCTAAAACCCCTCCAAAAGACTGCACCCTCAATATTATACAAAAATTTAACAATCTATCCATTCATGAATTGACTGAAAGATTCAAATTCTGCATTCAATGTTACACAAGAATTTAATAATCTATTCATTCATGAGTTAATGAAGGAATCAAATTCTCTATTTATTAAAAAAGAACAAAAGTACACACAATTTTACAAATATATTGCTGGATTCATCCTGGACAAACCTGGATAGAACCAGTGGCATTTAATTTCTTCTGGGTATTTTTGAAATTTCAGTATGTCTGCATTGGAATTGGGGAATGGATAAACATCCTGAATGTTTAAAGTTGTTTAAAACTTAATATCTATATCACAATTTTGAATATCTGTAACTTTACACATTTGAGATATATAAAGTTATAGATATTCAGAATTGCAATTTATATAAATTATAGTTTTAGGTTAACTTTTATTTAAAATTTTAATTTTTTATATATAGATGGAATGGTTATAAAATTGTATTTTAGAAATACAGATTTATAATTATAAATATCAGTGTTTTCTAATTTTATTTTTTAATTTATTTCATTGATTAGATAATGATGTTATGATTTCTTGTGACAATAAATTATGATTTTATTATTTTTATATTCAATAATAATCTTATTTTTTTAATGCTACAAATATGTATTATTTTCATATTCAACGACAATTTTAAACTTTTTATACTACAAATATATATATGTTTATGATTTTTATTTATTATTTGTACCGAAATGAATCGAATCTCACTTTTTTTCTTCTTTTTGCTATATCTGTAAACCAATCCTAAACGGGTAGCTTAGATCACAATCTATTTCATAGATGTAGTATCTGCTGTCAACTAACAACAGATCAGAACTGATATGTTACATCCTGGCGATTAATAGGCTATATACAAAGTAGTACAACTCACATAATGATTACTTAGATGAAACGTCCACATGTGACTTCAATGGATCAATAAATAAGCATAAATCATTGATTCATTATCAAAACACATCTCACTCTTCCACTTAAAACACGAAAGTATACGGTATATCAAGTACGTCTCAGTGAATCGCACAGTTCAACAAGGAAGACATCGATCTGGATCTGGAATGCTGCAAGTAGAGGAAGAGTATCACCGGAGTCCTTTACTGTTCAACCAACGAGCCTTATAGAATTCCTGCATACCTCCTCTACTCACGAGTGGCCCTATCCTTCACAAGCGCAGCTGATGAAGAGGACCGACAAGTAAGAGAGCATCACGTGTGTATCATCGCAATTAGCATGTAGAGATAAAATCATGCAGAACTAGATGCCACTATGAACATGGTAAACATGAATCCACACATTATGTATGTGGTCAAGCATTTAATAACAAATCTGCATATTCAATCCTGAAAGTAGGGTTCAAGGAATCATTTCTTCATCCTAAGGATTCTACATTCTGTAATGTTCATACAACACAACCATCTTAAACTTAAAGTGATACTCAGGTTTAAAATCGACAGAAGATCGCAAGGAATCATGTATAACTACTTAACAGTCATAAGATGAAATAAAACAGTTGATGCCATCTAACAGACAGCTAGATGCATAGTTGGATGAGTAAGTCTCCTTTATACAGTAAGGGCTGCAAGGAGTCCTTTTCAGGAGAGCCTGTTGCAGTCACAATTGCAGAGAGGAAGCTCGTCATCACTCTCTATAGCTCGGTGCCTTTGATTTGACATTCTTCAAATTTGAAATTGAACTGAACAACAGAACCTCACTCTTGATCTATATCAAGTTCAGTATTTCGGAAAGGTAAGCTTACCATCTCAACATGACATTGGTCACATAGCATATGATGACCATTGGCACTTGAAACACAATTGCTTTCCATTTTGCACATATCATACTTATCTAGTACCAATACCTAGGTTTTGTAAGGGCGAGGTCCCTAGTAATTCATAAAGAACTGTCAAAGTGCATGTGTTTTGCATAAAACATTCACCTTATAGTTGTAGACTATTGGATGGTGAAAAGAAGTTATATCTACCATTAATTATGAAACTTCGACAGGGGTAGCCGACTTATAAATGAGTATGACTCAAAAGAATACTCTTACACCATTCAATATAGCAATCCACTGATAATCCATAGACAACATTCATTAGTAGTCTTTTAATAATATTTTTACATCAGTTTAATGTAGGAGACATGCTATAAACCAGTCAGATCACCGAGGATTATCTTCTACAGGGTTTGCCAACTTATGAACTTCAACCTTTCAAAACAAGGGCCACTACAATTTAAGAATTGAAATCCTTACATCTCAGTTCACTAAGAGTTCAAGAGCTGTTTTGTAGGAAGGAGAAAGCCACTAAGATTCCTCACGCCAGCTATTGCAAGCACAGACCTTTAATCATTTAAAGACTGATGGGATCATCATTTGAATCAGATCTGATAATTTGACTGTTGCCCAATTAGTAGTTAAGTCAAACATGCAGAATCTAATCAGACCACTTCTGACATCAGGTCTATTCAAATTTAAAATTACAATACGAGATTTGAGATAGCTTTGTTTAATATAATTTAAAAGATTCACAGGTCAGATTTATCAGTATTGTAAAGGATTTTATGCATCAGAACCACCTTCTGCCACTGATCTGTTTCATGCTAACAACTTATATTATTTTTTGAATGAACTAAAATGTTACTACACAAACCTAACTTCATGCATACAAGGTTTACCTGAATACTACCATTGCAAACCAAATCTTTAGGGTTAACAATAACCTAAGTTACTGGTCCTGGTACTGCTACTGGTTCTGGTTTGGGTTCAGGTTCAAGGGTTCAGTTCCCTTGTTCAGTCAAAAACTCTTTTGGGGTTTCATTTTGGCTTCGTCCATACAAAAATATATAAAAATAAAAAATATATACATATTTGTAGCAGTAATTAAGTTAAGAATACCACACATAGCATCACATATTGTATAATAAACAAAACCACCATAAAAGTAAAAAATTATATGACGTCAATTAGTCAAACTCGAATGTCATGATATATATTATATATTAAAATTAAAAAATAATAATATCAAGTGTCAACAACCAGCTATCACTGATGGAGCATCATCATATGGGTTTTCAAAAATATCATCATTGCCATCCATATTAAATGATGTAGGTACTAGTAAATTAGAAGAACCACAAACAATGCCATTGACACTAGCATTGACACTCTCAAGCTTGCTAGCTGGCTCATCATCAACATCAAGTTTAGCAAGCTGGGAAGTGAAAGCATCCAAATCGATATGCTTTGGCTCCATATTCCACTTCTTTGTGTCTCCTTCCTTGTAGCCACTTTGTTTATGTAAAAGGAGGGGCAAGTTAGAATGCACATAAAAGTCCTTTGCCTTTTTTAAAGGGTAGTCAATTGCGCTTTATTGAGAAATGAACTAGCAACCTATTAAGACAAATTAGAGAGTTAAGAGTTATAAAATTAAAAAAAAAAGATTATAAAATATAAATGAAACTTAAAAGATAAAAATGTTTTTTTTATAAAACTTGTGATAAAAATTTGTTCATAAGAGGTTGTAGGTGTGTGGATGATTGTCCATGGAAGTACCACCAACTATGAGCATCAACCTTATACTTGTCACGAAGAGCATCAATACTAAAGTCATTGGGACATACAAAATCTATGAACTCAATTCCTTCTGCATCCCGCATGTTAGGATCAATGAAGAGTTCTACAAAGTGTTTTTTTGTACCCTTGGCTGACTTCAACATCTCTAGATGGGGAAATTCTTGTTGAAATATAAAGGAGCTCAACACTATAATATTTGGGACTCAATGCAAAGGCAAGAAGATGTAGCAGAGTGGTCATTTTTCCATCTCTCTTCAACAATTTTGTGTAGTTGTTTGAAGAAAGTTTTTGTAGAATTTTGCTCTTTTGCATTTATGATGGCTTTCATCTTCTCAATCATTAAGTCGATGCCATTATTTATCTCTCTCAAACAAGGCCTATCCATGTTGGTGTCATGAATGATACTCGATATAGGCTCAACAAAGTTGAGGAGATATTCAACACGATCCCACCAAATGTCATCTAGGATCATCCGCTTAATATTTGTTGCCCTTATAGTGCTAGATTGCTTCCATATGGACCACTTTAGGTTGATGACCATGTTAGAAAGTTCCGTACAAACCCTCACAAGTCATCTCAAAACAAGGCTCAACAACCTATTTGAAAATTAAGAAAAAATTAAAAATTAAAAATAAAATTAATTTTTTTATTGAAATGAATAATAGTTATTAAAATAAATCTTATGGCTTCACTTACCTTCAACAGCTCCAGTTTCAAGAATGTATTGAATATCCTTGTGACATATGGTGGTTGGTGATGAACATTTGGATCTCTTCAGCTTCAACATACACCTATTTAATCCAATCAATTTTGGTGCCAATTTTTGTAGCATAAGGTCAAGAGAGTGGACAACACAAGGTGTCTAAAAAATTTGTGAATAATGCTCCTCAACCAATAACCCAACTACTCTACAATTTTTGGCATTGTCTGGTATGACTACACGATATTTTGAGGCCCCACTTCTTCAATCGCTATCATGAGAATGCTAGCAATAAATGCACCATCCTTCACCTCCTCTTCACAATCTGCTACTTTAAAAAACAATGCTCCTTTAGGGGACACTGCAATAACATCGATCAATTCTTGCATCTTTCCATCCCTTGAAAATGATGGACACCCTTGTTTCATCCCACAAATTCCTTATGGGCTTCAATGACTCCTTAATGAACTTCACCTCCTTTTTCAATAAGGTGCTACAACTTTCTCAAAAATCAAGCCCTTGTACCCTTTTGAGGCCTCATTAATTGCTTTCACCATTTGTTGTCAACATGGTGAGCCAACAGTATTGAAAGCCAATCTGTTTGCATAGAGACATCCCGCTATGTGTTGGTCGACAGTCTCTCGAGATTCATTCTAAAATGCCATTTCCAATGGTCTCTTTGATTGCTTATGTGTAAAGACCACAAGTTGTTCTTCAGGTGTGTCCAAAAATGGGTGGATCTCTATAGGTTGAAGACTAGAAGGTGGTGGACGAGGCTTCATTCCTCAAGATCCTTTCTTTAACAAAGGATGATTTGATTTGCAGCCTACTACTTGATTTGTTTTTTTTTGTTCATTAATTTATGCCATGACTTGTGCTTCTGGAATGGATATGCTATTTTTTTAAGGAAAGCTTTGATGCCTAGTCTAGCTATGTGACACAAATGGCCTTTCACCTAATTGTATGAATTTGAATACCTAACATCATATGTGTTGATGTGTTTTTCGTGACTGCACCAACACAAAATAAAGTTACCAACAGTGACTCTATCCTCTCTTGAACAAAATCTCCTGCATGCTAAGATTGCTAGAAAGATCATGCATTCAACTCCAAGGTTCCTTCAAGGAGTGGATAGTCTTAATTGGCTCGATGTGATTTGTTGTAATGTCCCCATTTTGGCCATACACTCTTATGTGACTGATAGCCTATTTCCAGAAATCCGTAGGTTGATCAAAAGTGAAATTAGGGTTTCCTTCACTTGGTGGTTTTTGGAATTTCTTTGAATTTACTATTTTTAGTAAGTTCTAATTTTGGCAGTGGTCCAGTTGGTAGCACTTCAATGAGTTCTCTTTTGTTGGAGCAATTAAGTTATTTTGGTTTTGGCTTTAGAAGAGCAATTTTTGGAGAAAATAATTGATTTCAAGGCATTAATGTTATATTTTAAAATTGACCCCTTGGCCTAGTGCATTAACTTGAAGTTGTTTTAAAAGGTGGACATGAAGGGGGACGCCACATGAAGAGAATATTTAATATTTTCTAAAGTTATTTTATGCCTTGAAGTTGGACACCATATTGAGAGGAAATAAAGTGTTTTCAAATTTAAATTATTTCAAAAAAAGGAGTTTAGGTGTCCCATTTCTTGGAGGGAGTTATGGAATTTGAAAAGTCACCTCCAATTCTATAAAAGAGAGAGTTTGCTCCAGCATTTATCATCCATTGTTTATGCTAATGTTATGCTATCAAAATGACATTGTGAATTTGGCTTCGAGGAATGCTTACCTCCTAGTATTTGTCCAATTTTGTGTTTGAAAGATAACACTTAGTTGGTTTATTGCTGCTTCTCATTCAAACTAGCAAATTTGGGCTTCAAAGTGGAGAATTTTGGTGATGTTTTTTAGTTTTGTGTTGCTGGTATTTCTATAGCTGAAAGTGATTTTTGTTAGCAGCTTTTTGAGCAAATTTAATCTCGTTTTGAGTATTGATGCTTTGTGATTCTAGACCAAGGGCAACCCTTTCCATAGAAGATTGGAATTTAATTCGAAGTATTTTATTTTATCTTGCAAAATCGCCCCTTTCAGCAGGCTGTACCATTTCAAGAGGGCATTGAAGTTCGTGATAAATTATTGGTGGAGTTTTGATGCAATTTTTCCATTGCATATTGGGCGCCTATCCTCTAGAGAGTCATTGCAATTCGTTTCATTCCATTTGGAGGTATTTTGAAGTAGTTGTGAGCATTTCATTAATTTACAGTTTGCTGGTTGATCATTTTCAGTTTGCTAGTTATTATTATCAGACTTCTAGAAGTTCAGATTTTGGTTATGTTTCCAGCATTTGAGAGATAATTTATTGTGGTGATCATCTTCTATCAATTGTGCTTTGATTCTATTGTAAATCTCTTGTAATTTGCAGCTATTATTTATATTGTAAGACTGTAAACAGTAGTATTGTTTTAGTCATTTTAATTGCTGCATATTCTTGTGTTTAATTTCACATTTGTAACCCCTGGATGGTTTATCGCCAGTGTGGAGAAAGAACAATTTAATCTCTCTTTATTTACCCACTGAAAAGTGGCAAATTCCCACAGTGAGTGGATGTCCGTTAAGGATCAATTGCTTTGAATTGTAATGTTTCCCCCCCAACTGATTAAATGGTAGTGTGGAAATTCTTATGGCTGGTTCACTGCCTAAGTTTCTTTAAATTTGTAATAAGTACTCTGCCATATGTTAGCACCTCACCCTCAATGGGATCTTGAGTGCACATTCTTGGCGTTGAGTTTTATCTTCAGTTTCCAGTTGCATTCTATTTTTGTATCAAGTTTTGATACTAGGGTTCCTTTGACTATATGCGCGCCCCTCTTCCTTAAGTGGTTTTAGGGCGCATTCTTGGTTAGAGTTGCTTTGATAGTGTTTTGGAATTGGCGCTAACACTAATCAAGTTGGCCAAGTGTTGGTGATTGTGTAAAACTGTGGCAAAAAATTGGTTAGCATATTTCATTTGCTGGTATTTCAAGGGGACTTACAAAATTGTTCAACAACGGAGAAAGGAATTCGAGTGCTCGAAACGTTTGTCTATAAGGCTCTTGTTTCCGAAACTAACCAGAAAGTACTGAATTGAATGGTTGCAGGGCCTAAGAAGTTACTACTCTACTCTAAGGCGTGGGACATGGCAATCAACTCTCACAAACTTCAACTAGGCTCCGCTTTGCCTCACTTTGGACAGCTTCCATAAAACTGGTGCAATCTTCAGAGGAGTAGTTCAAGGCGTTTAGATCACAACTTGGCATGCAAATACCATCACAATGATGCATATAAACATACAAATCATTATCGAAGTTAAGTACATGATATTCCAGTTGACCACACAAGGCGCACCCACCATCAGTGAGTTTGCTAGTGGTATGGATAAGCGAAGCTTGCTTAAATTAAACACCACATTCCACTACTAGCATCTACTTGCATGAAATGAAATTTACTCTACTTTAAGCTACTACTCGAATCAGAAGGACGAAGAAACCTTGCTAGCTACTCACAACAAAAGACGAGATCATCATCAATGAAAATCCTTTTTATTATGAGAGTGTTCACAACAATTTCTTACAAAGCTTTCAAAGGAAAAACTTTCCTTCTTCAAACTACACTATCAATCTATACTAAGCTATCTCTAAGTTGTCTCTCTATCTTCCTATCTCTTGATCTCTATTCTCTAACTAATTAGGTACAAATGAGGGGGGATGCCCCTTTTATAGCTGGCCAAATCCAATGGACGACTCAGATTCAATTACAATTAAGGGCTCAGATTGAGCCACATAAACGCTAACCCTAAAAACCGCCACCAAGAAGAGTGGGGTAATAAATGAGCAATTAATGTCCACCATCCTTCTAGAAGATTCTTGTCCATAGACGCGTTCGGATTGTTCTTGTTCCTCTTTTTGACTGCAAACTGGATGAGTCTGATCATCATGGCTTCAACTTCTTCCTTAGTCTTGAGGGCATTTCAGTGCTTGAGGATGATCTTCTTCTTAGTTGTCACTCTTCAACTCTTCAATGCCCGAGCCTTCATTATTTTTCCATCCTTGATCTTGAAGGATTCTTCAGTCGTGGACTCAATCATTTCTTCCTTGCCACCCGCCTTCTTGAGTTGAGTGCATATTGGGTCTTCGAGAAGAAACTCCAACACTTAGCCATTCCTTCCAACATATCCCTTCATGATTTTATCATCTTGGACTATTTGCTTCATCACTTCAAGTCATTGTGCTCTGGCCCCAACGTTCATCTTGCAAAATGGATAAAGAGAAGAGCATTAGAACACTTAATAATATAAACTCTCCTTACTTACCTAATCTCCATGTTTTGATCTCCAATGTTTGAGTGATCTCCAGATCTGATAGGGTTCATCATTTCCCCCTAGCAGAGGTTTCCTTCTTCATACTCCATCATAGGTGTACTTTGACCATGTATTCTCCTTGATGCTCATTTTTGATGCCCTAGAAACTTTCATCCATCTTGACAGCGCGTTTAGAGGGTGTTGTTTGATTTCTCTCTGCCTTAGAAAATTTTCCAACCAACATGATATCCCCTTTTTGCCTTAGCCAAATTTCTAACCCATCTGCCTTCAAAATAATCAACTAGGCACCCAAGTAAAATCTTCACCTTAGAACCTCTGGCAAGGTGTGAAAAATTTCAAAATCATCTCCTTGTCGAAGATATCCAGTACCTAAAAGAAAATCCCTCAGAAAATGCAAAATTCATGTGTATACAGATGAAGGGGTACATTTAATTTTTTATTTTCAACCTTAGAAAAATATTTCATCACCAAAGTTTATATTCACTTTTCCCTTTTGCATTTTCCCTGCCTTAAGAAAATTTTCAATTCACCATTTCAAACTAGGCACGTTTTCATGTATCTACTGCCAATTTATCCATGCCTTAGACAACTTTCATGTCTCCATTCCTAGATGGGCGCATATGGGGGGTCCTACTTCCATTTTGTGCCTTAGAAAATTTTCTTCTTCTTCATGTCATGTTGGGCGCATTTGCTAGTGCATACTGCCAATTTGGAGGACTTAGAATATTTCCCAAATCTCCTCCTCTTGAAGGCGCATTTAGGAGGGTGGCAAGGAACTTTCAACGCCTAGAATATTTCCTCTACCCACTTCCAGTTTGGGCACATTTCACTAGTGGAGGAGGAACTTCTTCAATACTTAGCACATTTTTCTTACCACCACCTCCCACCTTGGGCACATTTGCCTAGGGGAGGAGGAATTCTCCATGACTTAGCCATTCTTTTCTGCCACCTTCACATTGGGCGCATTTAGAGGGGTCTAGGGGAATTTTCTCACGCCTTAGATAAATCTTCCATGCTAGCCCATCAACTTGGCCGTATTTAGCTAGTGGTGGAGGAATTTTATCTGCCTTAGCCATTTTTCTCACCACTACTTCCCTCCACCTTGGGCGCATTTCACTTGGGGAGGTGGAATTTCCACACTTAGAATATTTTCCAGTGTCCTCCATAGCTAGGTGACTTGGGCACATATGAGGGGCTGAGTAGGAACTCTCATACTTAGAAAATTTTATCAACCTACCTCCATCTTCTTGAGGGCGCATTTGGCTAGGTGGGCAGGAACTTTTCTTGCCTTAGGAAAATTTCTCAACTTCTTCCCTCCACCTTGGGCGCATTTGGAGGTTTGCTCAGGAATTTTCAAGACAGACAAATTTCCAACATCCTTCTTCAGACTGGGCGCATTTGACTAGGGGAGGAGGAATTTCTCCTGGCTTAGTTGATTTTCTGAGCTCCTCTCAAGGCAAGGCACATTTCATGTGTTGAGGAGGAAATTTCAAACATTTAGCAACTTTTCCAAGCCAACCATCCAACATGGGCGCATTTCAGGGGGTGAGTAGGAACTTGTCATGACTTAGAAATTTTTTTCCAATCTAGCTTCTAGCATGGGCGCATTTAGGCTAGGCAACAAGAATTTCTCACTTGAAAACTTTTCCATTCTTCAGCCAGCTTCACCTTGGGCGCATTTCAAGGGTCATGGAGGAACTTCCTCAGACTTAGACACTTTTCTGGCTTGCTCGCCCCTTGTTTACTATATTTAGTAAGCCTCTGGTTTTCATACTTTTGTAGCTTGGATTGATTTGAAATTTACACCATAGGATTCTCATGATCTAATTGACCCGTTCACATTGCCATCTTGTGTCGACCTACTATTTATAGCTTATTTCTGGAGGTGATTTACTATATATAGTAACTACTTGATTTCAGGACTTCTGCAACTTTGTTTGACGTGGAATTTGTTCCATAGGGTCCTCGTGGGTTGATTGGCCTATTCACACTGGTGTCTCGCGCTGACCTGCTATTTATAGCCCATTTGAGAAGTGACTTACTATAAATAGTAAGTGCTCAGATTGCCTTAAGATTTTACCAATGGATAGCTTGAAAGATACTGGTCGTGATGGGATACATCAGTTTTCGGAGATTTTGGCGTTTGACCCCTCATTTTAGGTCCCGAAGCTGGAAACCCTAATCTGACTTGCATGTCGATCAAATGATCTCCATTTGACCATTTTTGTTGCATTTTGCTTTGTTCGTGATGTTGAAGTGATGAGCAATTGCTAGTGTGATCCTACTAAAAATAGTAAGTGTCTGAAAAAGTGACCAATCAGCTACCGGATGTGTTTGCATGTCACATAGTCTGAGAGATCTCACAAAAACCAGCAAACTGGACTGCATGCGAGCACTGGCTAAAAATAGTAAGTTCCTGAAAAGTGATCAATTATGCCTACATGTTACCTTGCTGCATAGCTCTTGAAAAACCCATGATGAATATGCTGACATGCACTGAAAAGTCCTACATGCAAACCCTAAAAATAGCCTCTGAAGACAACTCTGCAAAAAGGTCTTGATCCTGGTTTGCATGTTACATCACTGCGAAGCTCCCAAAAAACCCATAAAGAATATCCAGACATGCGTTGAAGACTCCAACATGCATACCTTAAAAATAGCCTCCGAAGTGTAGACTGTTGAAAGTTATCATCTCATCTTGCATGTTATATCATTGCGTAGGTCTCGGAAAACCCATAAATATTCTCTAGACATGCACCGAAAAACTCTGCATGCAAACCCTAAAATCTGCTTTTGAAGGTGATACTTGCTAAAAATAGCAAGTTGTCCGTTTTAGCTCAAAATTTGCAGGCAAGCAGTTTGAAGTGTCTTAATTATGATGCAACAGTCAACTCAAATTAACCTCAAATTGACATGAAAAGCACAAACCCTAATTCTACAGACTTAGCCAAAACTTCAAATACGTTCAAAGACGTGACATCCCCGAAAAGACAGATAGCAAAGAGAGACAGCAGGAAAAGCCAAAGCCAAAAGACGAGAACAAAGCAAAATATTAGGGGGTCCCCATTTCGAATGGGGTGATGTGTGAAAAGGTCACAACACTTAGGCAACTCAGACCATGGCAGTGGTTGGCCTACTATTAGGGTTCCCGTAGGTCAGCAGAATGGTTAGGGGGACCCAACCAAGGGATGCGAAGCTTAGCTAGGGGCTTTATGAGCCTTTCCATTTGAAGTTCAGTTGATGAATCCAGGGATAAATTGGAAATATTAAGGTTGCCTTAATGGAATAGTGAAAAGTGAATAATAACTGAAAATCAAAAGGTGAATAGTGAAAAGTGCCCCCATCCTAGCAACTCAAGTTGTTATTAAAAAGTGGTATTTTTCTTTGGATGAGGAAAGACCCTCAAGGGGAATATTTTATTGATTTTTATCAAAAAGTCCATGAGAGGTTATAAAGCAAAGTGTTGGGGTCTTTTTTGGGCATTCTACTCTCATTTTTACAAAATACTTTGCAGGTTTGAGCTCTAGAGAAGGGTTTCAACATTGTTTCAGCCTTCTAGGAACGAAAACTCTCAAAGGCTATCGTGGATTGGACGAGAACCCAGTTCACCTTTGGGGAGGGCCTACCTTGGGTCTTCATTTGGGCTTATTTGGATGAGTTTCAGATATATATTTTGCAGACCTGAGTTTACAGTAGTATTATATCAGCATATTGCAACAAATTAGGGGTAGCCATAAGCAATATAGGTCTTCTCAAGGCCTTGGCAACTCATTTTATACCTTATCTCAACTGCCACATCATTTCAAGAGTCACAGGCTTCAAATCCTAGGTGCTACGAAGGGTTTCATACCAATTATCAGATATGATTCGCATATTAAGTTAGCTGGAAATTCATATCAGACCCTAGGGCAGATTTGTGAAGATGGGAAGAAGCTGAAAAGGGGTTGTCCTTGCTATTCAAGTTTATATCAGATTGTTATATGCAGGTTTGTGGTATGTACAATGACATTTGAGCGACTAAATTCATTATTATTGCTCTCTATTTAAATTGTATGACTCATTTAAGTTCTAGCAGCAATTTCATTCCTTCTAGTTTGCAATATTGTTGCATAAATCAACCTTCAGCAAAAACACAAAAAAAATTAGAAAAATGCAAAAACAAAACCCTTCTTATTCGCTGATCAAAGGCTGTGAAAAGACAAAACTCGGAAAATCAGATCAAATTTGGGTTGGGGATCTTTCATGCTTCTGATTGAATCATTAGCTCAGAATTCACGTGCAAACAAGTACTTATTGGATCTCTCCCCATATAATATTCTTGTGTCCTGTAGAATCCTGAAGCTTTCTGACCCCAATGATTGAACAATATGCCTATGCTATAAGCATTTTATTTTCCAATATGTTTCTACAGTTAGTGTTATCTGTGAAGATAGAATACTGAGAAAGATAGGAAAATCATTAACTCAATTAAATGGAGATGAGTTTTAAAGTCATGGATGCCATTAAAGTGTTATGTTCTGTCACGTTTCCATTATGCTGCATTTGTTCTACAAAG